>WBMW01002164.1:146172-163926 GCA_013396635.1 Penelope pileata | reverse complement strand
CTCGGAGGTTCGAGAAAAAATCCGGCGCGTCCCCTCCGGGGCTGCCATCGGCGCGGTTCCGCTGCAACCACGGCTGCCGGGAGCACCTGGGGACAGGCAGCGCGCGGGGCAGCCCCATGCTGGGGGCCTTCACTGAGCGCCGCTCCGGCGGTGATGCAATCAGATGTGGAGCGCGGCGATTGGCTGCGCCGCCGCCAGGGGGCGGGGCCTGGATGGCGTTCGCGCGGTCGCCTGAGCGACTCCAGTGGGCTGCGCGCATGCGCAGGGGGAGGTCTAACCCCTTCCCCCCTGTATTAAATAATATTAAATCCCTCCCAAAAAAAGAGTCCTTGGGATGCCTGAAATAGTTTTATTTTTCCTTTTAACTGGCAGCACCAGTGTCTGCAAAACGCCCTCCAAACACAACTGCGGAGCCAACGTCCCTCCCTCCCGTAAGCTTTGCAATACATACACAAAATACAAACTTCAAAACAGCTGCAAAAATAGTGTCTTTGGAAGAAAATAGAGTTTCTACATCAGATACAAGAAAACAGGCTTCGTCGGGACGACGCAGAGCCTTTGCAACAGAACACAAACCCAACACTGTGGTGCCAGAGGCCTTACAGCCCCGTTCCTGTGCCCCTGCCCCATGTTACAGCACTGCACAGCCCTGGGGGGGCACAGAGAGGGGCTGTGCTCCCCCCTCAGCCCCCCAGGATTCCCCCAGGCTGTGGCTGTGCAGCCCTGGCACTGGGCAGCAGCAGCGGGGGGAGGTGTGCAGGGCACCCCCTGCTCCCTGGGGGCTCCCCTGAGCCCTCCCCTTCCCCAGGGAGGAGCAGTGCTGGGAGCTCCACCAGAACCAGGGAGCCCGGCCCCTGCCCTCGGGCCGTGCCCAGCGCTGCTGCCCGGGGGCAGAGCAATCCCACAGGAAACACCCACGGTTCGACACAGGAAAGTGCTTAGAGAAGAGGGGCGGCTCGGAGGAGCCTCTCGCAGCGAGGAGGCCCGCGGCACTTCACAGTTTCTATCGTCCTCGGAGGAAACCCCCTGGGGCGTTCAGCCCCAGCTCCCAGCCCCGTGCCACCAGTCTCCCCGCGCCAGATGAGATGCGGAGGAGCCAGAGCTGCTGCTGCTGGCTGAAGCCCCTCCGAAGGCTTCACACCACCAGAGAGCTGTGGAAGACGACGCTCTCCTCGGGCTGCCCACGCTTCCAGTGTTCGTAATTGAGCGAAGGTGGCTTGGAAGCGTCGCTGAAGCTGTCTGTGGCAGCGTCCTTCCGTGCCCCCAGGAATGGGCTGGGGGCTGGCGGCTGGCAGGACGAAAAGGGACCCGTGCCAGGGCTGGGCGGTGCTGGGAAGCCCCTGAAGAGAAAGCCCACGTTTGGGAAGAGAGGCTTCACCAGGCTGACCGGGCAGAAGGCAGAGCCCGTGGGGTTGAAGTGCACTTTGTTCTTATCTGGGCAGGAAGGCTGAAAGGTGTGGTCAGGGCTGGAGCTGAAAGAGACAGGGGATGTCATCAGGGAGAGATGCACGAGAGCACGGGGCTGCCTGCAGGGCAAGGGACACCTGGAGCTGTGAGCTCTTCAAAGAGCCCGACTGAAAGCTGAACTGCGCTGCAGCGAGCTGGGCTGCTCCTCACAGAGCACACAATGAGCCTGCTCTGCTTTGACAGCACGCTGTACAGGAGAAGCACTTCTCCTTTCGAGAGGCCATGCTGACTGCCAAAAACCTGCTGCCTGCGAAGGGCGAGGAATCACAAGATCCTTCTGAGCGCGTCTCAGCGTTGGCAGTTCAGCTTTCAGCTCCTCCACCAGGACCTGAGCAGCCAGGGTTTTGCTGGGGAGTGTTTTCTTAGAGGCAGCGGTGACAACTGCAGCAACTGAAGCCTCAGCTGCCCCCCCCGGCACCCTGCCACAGGACAGCCCCAGGGCAGCTCCCTCCTGCCAACACCTCCTCATCCTTACCAAGCTTCTTCAAAGGCCCGGACCTTCTCGCAGCCCTCGGGAGGTTCCCGTTTGAACATGTAGCTGTGGTTGGGCCGAGGAGAAGAAGCAAAGGCCAGGACTGGAGAAGGGCTGCCCTCCTCTAGCAAGGAAGAAAAGATACTTTGAGAAACGTTTAAAAGAATCCAACAGCACTCTTCAGTCAAAACCGGGCATGCTCTTCTAAGACCTTGTGGCTGCAGGCTAAAGCCACAGCATTTTATCTGCGTAGTTCTCAGCTTACCTCCTCCATCTAATACAGCAGGATACCACCCACCTGGAGAAGAATTTCTGGGGCTTAAGAAGCCCACTGTTATTCAGTCTGAGACCCTCTCCCATCTCACACATGGCTTCCAACCCAGCACACAGGCAGGGACAAAGCAGGAGCCACGGCACCAAGGTTACCTCTCACCCCCACAACTTCCCAGCCCCTGGGCTCAGTACTCACCTTTCTCTTTTGGATCTGGCTGCACCTCATCTGCAGAGGAGAGTTCTTCTGCCACCAGCCTCACCGGGGTGTGTGGAGAAAGGTGGAGAGGCACGGAAGGGGAAGGAGAAAGCGAGAGGCTGCTGCAGCTGCCACTGCTGGGCTCCAGAGTCAGGGAGGCATCTCCAGAGCCTCTCTGCGCAGGTGCTGGTGCCCTGTGGCCATCCGGGACATCCAAGATCTAGGGAAGAAGCAAAAGCTCAGCAGAGCAAGAAACTCCTTCCACCAGTGAGAAGAGGCTCAGCCACAGGCAAAGCAAAAGGGCAGAGACCCCTCCATACCCTGTGTGATAACACTTTTGCTCACGGCTGCCTCCTCCCACATCTGCACAGTACAGCACAGCCTTTGGATGCTGTCTAAGACAGTGTCTTAACGCTGTCAATAAGGCATCACCTCTCCTGAGAGCACCACTGGCTGATCTCTGCTAGCAGCAAGTTTGGAGCAGGGCAGCCATTGGCCACTTGGCACAATTCAGGCAGCTGCGTGCCATAACAGAACCAGACTGCACAGAGGGACAGCCCCCGTGGCCAAGAAACAGACACGGGCAGTGAGTGTCCTTGGAGGAAAGGATTTCAGAGGCCACCCGGGAGACTGAGGGCGATCTTGTGACCTTCACTCACCCTCAAAAGCTCTTCATCTCCCTGCTCCTTGACAAACACTTCCTCCAGTTCCTGGTTCAGCCCTTCCAGGCTCCTATGCAAGCAGGGACTGAGCCTCAAAACAGGAGATGAAGAAAGGAAGCCTGAAGGAGAGTCCTGCAACAACCCAGAGTCAGAGATGTTAGTTGTGTCTGCACAAACTCAGCTGCTTCTCAGATCCATCCTGATGCCACAGCACTCTGGTGCTCAGCCAGAGCCCTCCAGGAGGTGGAGCAGCACAGAATGACAGAGGAGCCACGTAAACAAACCAGCTGCAGGTCACAGAGCATGGGGATCTGTTGGAGAGGTGGGGGAAGACGAGAAAGCCCCCCATTCTCAGACAAAAAGTAGAAATCTGAGAACAGCTCGGACACCTCCAGCAGGAGTTTGCTCTCCACCTCACTGGGACACAGCGACAGCAGAGCAGAGGGACACACAGACGTACCCTGAACGATCCGAGGACAGCGTGGTCCCCTTGCAGCGGGGAGCTCTTCTCCTTCTCTTTGCCACTTCTGCCGTTTAGCTTTGTCCGCTGGAGCTGCTGCTTCAGTTTGGCAATCTAGCAAAGAGAGCTGCAGCTACAGAACGAGGCAAGCCAACACACCTCCACCAAAAGAGATCATGTCTTGTCTCTCTCCTCCCCCTCTCTTCCAACCCACAAGGAAGTGCCAAAATAGAGACAGTTTCAGTGACACAACCAGCAGCTCTTTCTCCTCTCAAAGGATGGACCAGAAGCACCCACGGGGCCTCGCCACAAACTCCCCCACGATGTGGTCAGCGCTGTCCCGTGGTGGATGCGGGTTATCTCCCACCTGCAGCACTAGGGCAGGCCCTGCTGCAGCCCACGCACGCCACGACACCTACAGGCAACGCACTGAGCTCCGGTGGAGCTTCCTTCTTTACAACAGCTGCCTGCAAGATCAGCCTCCAGCCCAACCACAGAGACCAAGGGCTCATCTCTGCTAGCACATCCCTGTCCTCCCACTCCCCTCCCATGCACGCAGGAGCCTCCTGAACATCAGCAGCAACCACAGATCTTGCTTAAGCACTGGGAGTGGTCTGCCTTACCTCTCTGCGGTGATCTGTGCTGCCCCAAGAAGCAGAGCGCCTGTGAGCACTGGAGCTGGCTGTCCCCACCTCTGCGTCATGCCAGGACACCGGGGTCTAAGTGAGGAGAAACACTGCTGTGATCACAACATTTACTGCTCTGGAGGCTGCTGGTAGAGCCCAAA
Source organism: Penelope pileata (assembly GCA_013396635.1). Taxonomy (NCBI): domain Eukaryota; kingdom Metazoa; phylum Chordata; class Aves; order Galliformes; family Cracidae; genus Penelope; species Penelope pileata. The sequence goes on along the minus strand of WBMW01002164.1, from coordinate 159,609 downwards.
AGAATAAGAAGTGATCAGCTACCGCCCGTTCACAGCCCCGATCAAGTCTGCCCCCATTAATCCTCAGTCAAGTGCACTGAGATTGCAATCTTCAGTACTTGCTAAATCTGTGCCTATTAGGAAAGTGGACCTCGTGGACCTAGGTGCCAAGGGACCTGCTCAGAAGTCAGTGGCTTCACCCCCAGGGGCACATGGCAAGGAGACACAACGAGCCCTTACTCCACCCCCCCCCACGCTGCCTGCACGGGCTCCAGTCCGAAAAACGGTGACGCAGGGATTGAGGCACTCACTGTACAAAGCAGCGTTACGGAGAGGAAAAGCCTCACCCAGCTGTGAGAACACACAGCTCGCTTCTGAGACCTCAGGCTCCCATTATCGGAGTTCAAAGGCGTAACCAAAGCCAGGGTTTGGCCCGCGGACTCGCTGCTGCCGCGGGAGCGCTGGAGGAGCCCAGCTGCCTCTGCAGCTCGTGGCTGCCTGCAGGGCTGGCAGCTCCCAGCTGGCTCTTGGCGTACAGAAACCAGCCCCAGCGCATGATGCAGCTGTTTTCCAAGCTACGTTTCTGAATATCAATGGCCATCAGAAAGGGCTGTTAATCTGATCAGCGAAGGGTGTGAACTTCCTTCCACTGAACTCAGCCCTCCCAGCGGAGCCTCCAGCCCCCGAGCAGTCCCCAGGCACAGCGCTTGCGAGAGCAGCCATCATTTTTTCCCAACATCACGTTGCAGCCCCTCTCAGAACATCCACCCCGCGTCCCCGCTGCTGTTTCTGTGGGAGGCTCTGCTCCTCCCTCCTCCATCCCCAGGGACGGGCTGCCAGGAGGTGCAAGGGCCTGAGAACAGCTCCTCTCCATCTCCCCCGAGGCCGCTGCGAGAACAGCAGCTGTTGAGAACAGCCCCACTGAGTCAGGAGGATGACAGAAGCCTCTTCTCTCAAAATGTGTTTTAATATCTCTTTAAACCAAAGAAACAAGGCGAGTTACCCGCAGAAGCACCGGGTTTCCCTTCTGGAAGGGGATACAGGTGACTTCCAGACAGAAATCCAGCTCTCCCCCAGGTTCCAGGCTCCTTACACCCCACCTCAAGCAGGGCGCACCCCTACAAGTACTGCTGCCCAGGTCTCCATTTCTCAGTGCCAGTAAACAGCAGATATCGTGGCACAGAAGCTGTTCTCTGATGCACAGTGCTCAGTTAGGTTTGACACAAGAAATCAGCTCAGCCTGAACCATTACTCTGAGGTTCTGCTAAATCTGGAGAGCCCAGAGCAGCCTCAGCCCTCCCTGTGCCAACCCAGAGAGCGCTGGGGAGCAGACCAGTGCTATAGGAAGTCCTGCAGCTAAGGCTAACCTCGCAGTTACAGCACATGGCACGTCTGATCTCATTTCCTACCTCAAATATTCTCTCCTAAACAACTCGGACAGTGTTTGGTGTTTATGCCAGAACATTGTGTCATTCCATATCCCAGTGGATCACGTACGTAGGAAAACTAAGGAGGAAAGCTAACAGAGACAAGACAAGCTCCATCCCACACCACTGCAGAAGGCAAGGCTGGAAAGCTCAGCTCCAGCTGCTGAGAAGGGCCCAGGACATGAGAAAAAAACTCATCTCAAGGCACCTGAAGCCTCCCAGGCAGCAGCTCCCTTCAGTGCCCCGTTCAGGAAATCGCTCGCTGCAGGTGGAGCACCCAACACTGCACCAAGAAATAGGGCCTAAAAAGGAAGAAAAGATGCTCCTTGCAATAGGAAAGCCTGAAAACAAAGAGTGCACACGCATCCTACCTCTGTGTAGGCAGACTGTCACGGCAGAAGGAAATTACAGAACCTTTTGTACTAACTGTGGCAAAACCGCTTCCTCAGAGAGAGGAGAGAGAAACGCTTTGCACTGCAAGATAAAGCCACAGCTCCAATGGTGCACGCTGCTGCCGCCCTCTCCCCCACGCTGAGCACCTGCAGCTGTATCTCCCTTCACCACCTTACGATAGCAGATCTCCAGAGCTCTGCAAAACAGCTGATCAGGAGCTGAATAAGGAGGGAAGAAACGTGTAGGAGCCAGCAGAGCAAGCCCCAGCTTTGATAACTGTGATGCCTGAGAACATGGCAGGAGCGTCACGGTCCTGGAAGAACATTTTGTGAAACACTGGGCAGTCTGCAAGTGAGGATTTTATTCCCAGCTCCCAACAGCAGCCAAGTCATCTGATACGCACACGTATCAGCACAGCACATGTGTGAGACACTGGAGATCGCTGCTCCTTCCACAGGCACGCTGCGAGGTCAAGTGGACCTCTGCAAGATGCTGGCAGACAGCTGGGGAGGGGCTGCAGCACACCTGGCCTGGTCCTGCAGAGCAGTCAGCTCCACACTCAGCAGGGGCAGCACCAACACTGCAGTGCTTTCCACTCTGGGAAGAAGGAGGGGCCCCACCTGGCCAGCCCTTTCCCCAAAAAGACCGAGTGCAAGAAAAACCAAACAGCTGAAAGCACCAGAGTGAAGTGTTCCCACCAATCTGCCTTAAGACAGAAAGGAAGAGTGTGCTTCCCTGACTCAGAAATAAAGTTTGACAAATTCTTTCCCTTCCTTTCCACTATGCCCTCTGCCCTCAGCAGCGCTCTTGGGCACCAGAACTGAAACAAAAGCAGGCAAGAACACATTGGAAAAAGGACAATGGAAGTTGGAATCCAATTGAGAATTTCCTGCAAACAGCCCAGCAATAAATTGTGGAATTGCAAAGATCAAACAGGGAGTTAGCACAGGCTGAGCGCGCTAAACGAACGGCCTCTGAGCAAACGGATGCTCTTATCCTTCTGAATTCTTTCACCTCTGCAGATAGGCGAGCGCTGTTTGCTGCCATACAGTAATATTTACAGGTTGCTAAGAGTTCCTCGAGGTCTGGAGCTTTTCCATCCTACAGTAGAGAGCTGTGCTGAGTGAGCCCTTCTGTGGGAGCACCCTCGCGTCTCAGCGTGGCACGCAGCCCGCCCGTGTTATATAAGGACTTGGCCCACAGCTGCAAGCCAGAAAAAAAAACTAACACCGAGCCAGGGCTGGAGCAGAAAGCCAGAGGCCATCTGCCTCCAAACAAGGCCAAGGCAATTCTAACTCTGCACCAAAATGGAATCAATTGAAGCTGAGAAGCAAAAGGGGAAAAATAACCTTCCTAGAAAGCTGCAGCTGGATGGACGGAGATGTCACAGCTCCTCTCCTCGCCCCCACTTGATGCTCGGTGCAGTTCTGCAGCCCTCTCTCGGCCTCCCTGGCAGCCCGTGTCCGTACCTGGGTAGCTTTGTCGTTCATGCATGACGCAGAGGCTCCTTCGGCATCCCGCGGCCACTGGCCCAGCAGGTAGGAGCCCACGATGGTGTCCAGCGAGGACGTGCGCCGCACGCGGGGCTGCCGGGGCCGGCACGGCTTCTCCGCAGCAGCAGCAGCACAGGGAACGCTGGCTGCAAAGGGAAGAGAGGAGAGGTGAAGGCTTCCAAAGCACAGATCCAGCACCAGCTGTCCCGTTAACGAGCCCACACCCACGGCAAAGACCTCGAGAAGCAGCACACACAGCCTGGAGAAGTCCACGCACTTCTTGGAAACCCAAGTCCTAATGCTTCTAACGGAGCCAATGAGTCCCCGCTCCCCCAGCAGCAGCAGCTCTGGTGCCTGGGCTGTGCACAGACAGCTCTGCTGCTCCCAGGGAGCCCTCAGAGCACAGAGCAACAACCAGCACTGCAGCAGCGGGCCGGCACGGGCTGGTGGACTGCCCGCCCTCCTGCTCACTGCACAGCTGACCTCACGCTTATCACCGAGGTCGCTCCTTTAGAACAAGAGATTTTACTGCAGCCCTTAAGTGCCTGCTCGAAACCATTGATTCCACATTCCAGTCTGACTCAAGGGAGCTGCTACACAACTCAGTGAAACACTCACCAGGGCTACCTCGTTTTTGCATGAGAAAAAAAACACATTCTGCTGTCTACAGAGCCGCATTTCTTCCGAGCTAGAGCACAGCACTTATTGCAGAACCCAGGCTCCACCCAGCAGCAAACAGAAAGCTGCGTGCCTCAGTTTCCCCCAAAGAAGCACGCAGCTGCTTGCTGCCAGCCTGCAGGGAGCCACGAGGACACCTGCAGCGTTCTGGCTCCTCCAGCCAGCTGTGACTGCTCCATGGCACGAGCACTGGCAAGAAGAGCACAACCTGTGCATTGCCACAACCCATCACTGGGAAACCCCAGCAGCAGCCCTGGCCCTGCTCTGCCCAGCTTCCAGGAGATCACCTCCCCTGGGCAGATTTTTAACACACAATTTAGAAACACCACGTACAAAAAGCTTCAGGAATGAGTTTCAGCAGCGACGCGCAGCAGCCGCCCTGTCCCGCAGCCCTGTCACCACCCCTGCAGTTGAAGGAGCGTTATCACCAAACCCAAAAAGGGAGCAATAAGGAGAGGCAAGTTCAAGCCAGCAGAGAAGCCTGTTTGCATTTCATTTTGATTAGACATGTAAATTACCCTGCACATCAGCATCAGCCCTATGGCCTGGCAGGGTGTTAAGGCCACGAGCAGCTCTGCTCCAGGTGCAGTGCACAGACATTCCCTCCTTCCTCCCCAAATTCAGGGCAAGTTTACCACGCTGACAGCCTGAGCACCACGCTGTGCTTCCAAACCCCTCTCCATACAAAGGTGTCTCGGCGTGGCACTCCGTGGGCTCACAGCTCGGGGACGGGGCCCGCTCAATACATCTTTTTCATCAGCTAAACCAGCAGTGGAGAAGTGGAATTTGAGTTTAGGTGAGAAAAAGGGCAGGAACAAAAAGCCACGTGGGAGGGCTGGAGGAGCATGAGTCCTTGCACCACAGCCACACCTCGGAAGGTCCACACAGGATTAAAGGCTCATTGTGTCGGGTCCAGCTGGCACTTCGAGACACGCTCCCTGCTTCCAGCAGTTAACAGCCTAAGACAGCTACCACTAATTTAGAAACTCGTTAGCATTTGCAGTTTCCTCTTTAGTTCCTCGCTGCCCCCCATTGCTTGCACCTCCGTTCCGTGTGGCTCAGCCATCTCCCCCAGGTTCCTGGCAGAGCTGGATGGGGTCATGAGCAGCTCGAGAGGACACTGGGAACAGAGGTGACCACGAGCAGAGGGACCTAAGGGACAACACAGCCGCATACCTGAAGCTACGAACACAGCAACAGCACTGTGGCTGCGTTAGGAGCACCACAACCCAAGAGCTGGGCTGGGTNGCTGCCTGCCCTCCTCGCCGTGCCAGGGCTGCAGGGTTCCGGGCTGCAGCAGGGTGGAGCGTCCTGTTTACAGCCCTGAGCTATTATCGCCGCTCCGCACCGAGCCGGCACAGCTGCCACCTGGCCACAAGCTCTGGGTTTGGTCCCAGGCAGCGACCCAGCTGAGAAGTGTCAGTTGTGGTGCCTTCCTCCTCATGTGACAGCGAAGCTGCTGGAGATAAGAGAACAGTGCTGTATCTGCAGGAGCCACTCGGCTGCCTCCGATTGCTGCACGCAGCCTGGAGTTAAAGAGATTGCGGCGATGCAGGCAAGGGGAGCAGGAAGCTTTCAGTTCGTTCTCAGCATAGGAGCTCTGGATGGGCAGGGTCTCCAGTCCTTCCCAAGCACACCAACATCAGGGAGCTCTGAGCTTCCTAAGTGGTCTCCTCCCCAGGCCAGCCAATCTCTGCACCTAAAAGTCTTCAGTCCACCTATTAAAACAATTAATTTTCAATTCACCACCCCCAACATTTCCAGAGTCACCGTTCAATGAACGATTCTTAGAGCTGAATCCACAAACGATGGCAAAGACAAACAGTGCTCCCACCACCACTTCCTTTTCACAGTTGTAAAATTTTATCCTTTCCTTTCCTAGATCTCACCCTGGGGAAGCTGACCCTCCGATATCAGAAGACTGTTTAGAAATTTAGGGACATGCCGTTCAGACCCTGACGTTTTTGGAAGATGTCCATGCTAAAGTCTGCCTTAAAGCGATGCAGCATGAAGTCACAGCCTGTGTTTAAATATAACCAGCTGTAAGGTTAGCCACGGGGCCAGGGGATCCTCAGCCTCCCCAGCCCCAGGAGGAGCAGGGAAGCTCCTCCTGCACTCTGCAATAACAAAATCAAATGGGTTTGGGTGCAGTCTGCAGTGCCTTGGCTTAAGCAGAGTTGTGAGCTTTCAAGAGTATTTGTCAGGAAGCGTCGAGCTGAAACGGAACCCGGTGTCAATAATTAACTTATGCAAATACCTTCCACCCGAGTGTAACAGGAATTGCAGCTAATTATTTAAGTTCTGCACCAGCCTCCATTATCTACACCTTTGAATGCTCTTTACAACACGGCTCTTACTCGGGTGACGCTGCTGGCGTGGGACAGGAGGGCAGGGAGGGCAGCAAGGCCTCTGCTGAGCATCTCATGGGGCTGTCAGACCACAGCAGCACCCCCCAAGATGCAGATACATCTTTCAGACAACAAGTCTGCACCAAGCCAGGCTTCTGCCTGGGTCTCAGTGTCGACCCTGCACCCCAGTGCCACTTCCTCCATCTTTAGCACCTTCCTGGATGTCTGGCAGAGCTCCACACAAAGTATTTCTGCATCCCAGGGGGGTGGGAGCACTGGGGTCGGAACCCAAGTGTCCATGTCGTACCCTGCTCAAATCTCACCTCGGTTGCATCACGGTGAATCGAGCTCCCTGACGGGTTGTTGCTGAACAGGACTGAGCTGTCAGCAAGCTTCGGAGATGTTTCCTCAGATTTTAAATGGAGCAGGTAAAGGAAATGGTGTCCACACTGCAGCACTGAGAAGATGCAACAGAATCGCGTTTTTGGAGAGTCCTCGTCTTTGACACAAAGGCTAAAAATATTTACAAGGAAAAATAAAGCCTTTTCCCAGCACGGTTCTGTCTGCTGCACTCTTCATTTCCTAAGGAAAGGTGGAGATGTAGGAGCCCATGGCTGCTCCCAGCAGCGGGGCACTGCCTCCAGCACAGCCCAGCCACTGTGCCGGGCAGCCCCGAGGGCCTCCACCCACCGCACAATCTGAAGCAGCACAGGGCTGGGCAAGGGGTCCCTTTGCTCTCACAGGATGCCAGGAAGCCCAAGGCAGGCAGTTTTACTTGTAATGAAATGTAAAAGTGCAGAAATCTGCAGAAGGAACCAGCAAACAGAAGCGTTCCACGGAATTCCCAGCGTGGTCACAGTGACCAAGACAGGAACGAAAGCACCACCAAGAGCTGGAGCAGGGCTGGGGTGGGAGCTCGCAGGAGCTGGAGAGAAAGAGGAGATCCTGTGCACAGAGACAGCTCCAGAGAGGTCTCCTGGAGTGGAGGAGAGAGCAGATCTCAGCTTCAACCAGAGATGGAATAAGAGATCCAGAGAAGGCTGCAGGCACACGGTGACTGCGGGGCAGCAAGGGTACAACCCACATCACCCCAGGGGTCTCCACCACAAAGTGAAGGCAGCAGGCAGAGCTGATCCAGGCTGCAACACCCAGCCTGCACTGCTGGGAAACGTCTCACTTCATCCTCAAAGCAAGAAAGGAAAATTATGTTCAGAAGTAATACGACTGGGAAGAAAAACGCAGCAAAAACACAGCAAGGGGAACCACTTGTGACTGGTATGTATGGCTATAGGGAAAGAGCAATGTGAATGCTGTGGGGCTTCAAAGGGAACGAAGCTGGGATTTATAGGCAGATTTGAAGGTAATGAGTGATAAACACAACCCCCAGCTGCTCCCATAGGGCACCCTGTCCCATCCCCTGGGCTCTCTGCACAGACAGCATCTGACAGCTCTACCTCTGGCAACGTTTTACAGTGACAATCCCGTTGTCTGTAAGATTTACAGCTGAAGGGAAATTCACACCTGCACCAGGATGGGATTTCAGAGCTCCTTGCTCATTCCACAAAGCATTAACACAGAAATGCACCGACACCCACGGCACCTCCCAGCCAAGGGACAGCAGCTGTGCTGGAACCAGGCTGCCCGTCCAGACCCTTGCTCAGATGCCTGCACACAGCTCAAGACACCCAAAAAGCACCCACAGCTCCCAAAGCACAGCCTCTGAGCGAACCCACGAGGATCTTCCTCTGCTTCAACGCTTCTCCTGCACACCAAGAGCCACGAAGGGGCACTGGGAGAGCTGGAACCGCAGCCAGGGGCAGAGAGGACCCCAGGAACGCCCCAGCTCAAGGCTGAAACCGGAGCTGAGCGCTCCGTTCATGGAGGAAACGAGCTGAACTCTTCACCTTTATCTTAATTCTTTCACAGTTTGTTTTTCAAATGCTAAAAACCATCTGAAGAATTTCAACGTCCTCCAAGCCTTTGGTTTCCCAGATGAGCCCCATGGAAGGACCTTCACGCAAACCCATCTTCTCCCACTGATAGGGGCAGGGAGCTGGGCTGACTGCTGGGCTCAAACCCATGGAAGCACAGAGACGGGCAGGCAGCCTCCCACGAGCAACGAGGGTGGTGCAGAAACAAGCAGAAACCTGCCCAAACTTCAGATCTGTAGGACTCATTCACTCTGATCTGGAAGAACAGAGATACCGAGGAGTTACCCCCAGCATCCACGTCACCACAGCAAAGAGTGGAAGCCCAGCTATGAAGACAGAGCTGTGGGCTTGTTTTTCCCCCTTTTTTTTTTTTTTTTGTTACACCTCCTTCCAACCCCTACAATTCTGTGATTCTGTGAAATCAGTTCCTGATAAGCAGCTGGGAACCGAGCTCTCTGCAGAAGGCAGAGCCCTCGCTCAGCCCAAGGTGAGGAACCTTTGATTCCCAAGCCCTTGGAAACCTTCCAGTGCCAAGCAAAACAAACAGAGCAAGACATCCTTGATATTTCTGCAGTTACAACCGAGCTGGAAAACAAGGAAAAAGAAAGCTTGTCCTTTCCACACAGAGCTCCACAGATCACACTGATGCCCCATGACAAGCCCTTCTCCCCAGCTCTGTCACAGTCACCTTTAGGACAAATTCCAGTGGAGCCATCTGCCTGCAGGGCCTGGTGTGAAACTACTGAAAAAAAGCTTTTCACCAGGAAAAAAAAAAAAAAAGTCACAGCATCTGACAGAGCTTTGCACTGCCCTCCTCGTGCCTCCAGCCAGGGGAGCAGAGCAGCTGCTGTCAGCTGGCTGCTACGGCTGCAGCCCCAGCACAGCACCATGCAGGCAGCAGCTGCATGCAGCCTCAGGCTGCAGCACGCCAGGAACTGCACAAACTCAGCAATTCCTCTTCCTGAGTGCTCTCAGGCTGAAAGGATGGCGAGCTGGGAGACACTAAGGGAGGACAGGAGGAAAAGCTTGGCCAGAGCCATGCTGCAGGTACCAGGCAAGCACAGAAACAATTCTCTCTCATTATTTTCAGAGAATGGACCAACCCCACCACCACCCTTGACATTCACCTCGTTTCCTCCGCAGCCACCCCTGAATAACCAGCTGGTCTGAATGGCAGCATCACTTTTAATGCAAAAAAGTTTAAGATAAATCCCAGGAGGGAATGCTTTCACAAGTCCTGCACTCTGACATCCTGCTGACATCTGTACGACTGCGAATCCCACTCGGTGCCATCACCTTGAGTCGCAGCAGCGAGGGGGGAAGTGCCAAGAGCAGCCTGGTGCTGCGAATGCAGCTTAAAGGTCTTGCCATGTGTGTTTCAACATCCAAGCTTTGCAAAAAGAGAACTCACTGCTCAGCATCGTGTCTCCTGCAGGGTCAGGCCAAGCACTTGTCTTTGCACCACGCAGACAGGGAAATGTTTACCCCATGTGGAACAGAACTGTTTCTTCTCTGCACAACGCGGTGCCTGGGTTCTTCCAGTTCTTGCTCAACAAGTGCTGACAACTCTGCTCCATGCAATACCGGTAGATAAACCCCAGCTGAAAGGAAGATTCGCAGCAAACATCCATCCAGGGGAAACAATCCGAGGGCTTCCAAGTTCCTCTGCACTAAACTCACTGCATGGTCCTGCCCCTGCAAATTTCTCTGTCAGTGTCATCTCCAGCATTTTAAAGCAGGGAAAAACTTGCTTCACCCACAGAATGTCAACGCAAGTCAAGATCAGCTCTAGATGTGTCCTTTGTTTCCCCTTTCCCACACCCGTATCCAGAGGCTACCGAACTGGGAGCAGCAGGCTGAGGCTGAAGGGATGATCCCTATCAGCTGAGGGCTGCAATGCCATGAATGAGCTCCAATTACTCCGCCAGAAACTCGTTCTAGGTTAAACAAAGCCACCTGCAACGCCCCCCTCCGAACCCCAGCCACGCTTTGTGCTGGGCTGTTTTATACAACGAGGGATTTCATTCCATGGGACAGCAGCAGGATTCTTCCTGGCGAGCACAGCATGACATCCTCAAGGTTTTCCCATCCCTCACCCAGTCCCTACGTGACTCCTCTTCCCAGCACAGCTCTCTGCCTCTGCTTAACCCTTTGCTTCTCTCAGCTCCTTTTCCCCAAAGCAAAACCCTGAAGGTAAAAGCAGAACTACTCAGTGATAACTCCCAACATTTGGGAAAGCAAAGCTTGCAAGCGAGCTGTTTGCACAGCGCAGCACAGTTTTCCCATGACAGTTCTCTGCCTCCTCACTTGAGGGCTTTTGTTTCCTTTTTGGAGGGTTTTTGTTTCTTTTTTGGAGAGTTAATACCCAAGGAGCTGCTGCTTCTGCTGCTTGCTCCCCTGCCAGTTTTCAGTGTTAAGCTGGGTGCATGATACAGATCCAAATCTCTGCGTTCCTCCTTCATTTGCTTAAGCACCCCCTGAGAAGCTACAGGTGTCCAACAGCACCAAAAACCCGAGAGCAGACACCACAACCACCTGGGCTGCTATTTTGGTAACACAAGCCTTTACACACATCCCCCAGGACACAGCAACACCGTCAGATTCCTCAAGCAGCAGAGCAAGGCCTGAAGCACTTTAGGTATCAATTAATAAGGGAGGCAGAACGGAGACCCTCACACTCATTACTGGAGGCCTGCAAAGAGGAAGCTCTCCTTAACAGCTCTGCTGTATCACTGCCCCATAAGCAGCAGTCCCACAGCACTAACCACACATCTTTATTCCCAGAGAAGCATTTTCCTTTTGCTAAACACACACTCAGACAGCACTGCCTATGAATAGTGTCCCACTCATCTGCCTGTGCAGCATGCAGCAGGCAGGGCTCTCATCCAGACACCAAATAAAGCTATTTGGCACTCTGCTCCCTGCGCCTCTCTAGTAGGATCCACACTGCAACAACAAGGGGACATCTCAGGAGCAGGCAAGCACCAAAATCCCACCAAAATCCCAGCTGAGTGGCTCCCTGAAAAGCTGGGGTGGCAGGAAGCCTGGTGGCATCAACAGGGCTTCGGTCCCAGGGGGTCAACGTGGAGCACGAAGCGGTGCAGCGCTGGTCAAAGCCACTCCTGAAGGATGAAGGCTTCATCTGTTGTCCCTCTCCTGTGCCTCACCATCGCTGACAAACCTGCACAGGGCTTGGAAGCAACCTGGTTTCCTCCCAAGGAATTCCAGTGCTACTAAGAAGAGCAGCTTGTCCCTTAAAATCAGAGATAATTTAGGCTGAGTGTTCAAAGAGACTGCTGAACTGCTATACTTACGACTTTGCTTTTGCATTATTTTCCGTTTTCCTTCTCTCTGTGCGTGATCCACTTGAACTAAGATCACTTCTTTTTCTCCAAACACTCCATTCACACGTTAAAACGTGAACTGCAGCTGCAGTCATCCTGTTTCCCTAGTGCTATAATGAAAAAAGCATCAAGGCTTCTGCTTGTCTCACTTGAGAGAATTAGGTTTCAGACCTGCAACGCACAGGGAGGACGGTGCTTCCACCCAAGGCACAGCCTCAGGGAGGAATCTCCAATTCTCTGAGCTGCAGGTGCTTTGCTGTGGGCTTTGGAGGTGACAACTGAGACCAGGAACAGCACAAGCACAGACTGATTTAAGCTTCAGGGTCTGCATTAAGCTCATCCCACCTCGAAGAACGCGCTGCCTCGCGTGCCTCTGAGCCACCAAACGTGGGGTAAATGGATGCAACGGGGATGGGTCTGCCCTGAACGTGGAGAAAACAAAGAGTGCACACCTGCTTCACCACTTTCAAGACGATAAAGAATTAAAAAACCAGATACCGATGCCACATGTGAGAGTCACCACTAGGCATCCTGATGTCTTGATTTCTAAGCAGCAAGGCAACTCCTTTAAAAGATTCTCAGCCCTGCTTCCTGGCATCCCCCAGCTCCAGCCCTTCCTTTCAACAGAAGCCCTTTGAGAGCCTCAACAGCTGCTCCTCGTTTCAATGGGATCCTCTATTATGGGAGCAGCTGCAGGATCAGCCCTGGATCTCCCAGCATCTCCAGCACACGGATCCCAGAACCCCAGCAGCCCTGCCGAAAGCCTGCGGAGCCAGAGGGGGAAGAGGTGACAAAGCAGCAGATTTCCAGGCTGAGCTCCCTAAAGGTGGGAGCAGGGTGTTGTAGGTTATGAATCACCACGACAGCAGTTTGGGGTGAAGCCCTGCCAGTTTGCTGCACGGCTCCCACACACCCAGGGAGCAAACTGAGGCTTCTGATGAGTGACTGAGGCAGAGAGCAATGGAAATTCAAACACTTACAAAGCTGCACGCGAAATAACTACGATCAAGAGGAAAAATCCAAGCTCCTCGAGCCCGAGCAGCGAGGCACGGAGCCAGGAAGAAATGAAGAGCAGCAATTCTGGTTCGTGTCAGCCTTCCTGCCCTGTGCACGCTGCTGTGTGCAGGCACAGCACTGCTCCAACAGCCTCCAGCTCTGCTTTCTTTGAGGTCTGCTGTACTTTTTGCAACATCTGAAGCTACTGAATAATTGCCCCATTACCAGCGACTTTGCTTCAACGCGCTGCTGGGAGGGAAGAGACCAGCGCTCAGAACTTACTTCATTAATTTGAAACAAGTGTAAACTGAGCAAAAGGCTTTTTACCAGCCCCTCTGATCAATGCAAACCCCACCGGGGGTGGGGAAGAGTGAGTCTCAAGCAAGGAAAGCGCAGCGCTTCGGGAAGGGCCTTTAGTCCCCATTTTGGGACGGGTGCAGCACCCATCAGAGCCATGCTGCAGGTACAGCTGCTGCCCCGAGCAGGGAGCAGCACCGGCACTGCCAGCCCCGATGGAGGCTGCACTCACAGCAGAACACTTTGATTGCTATTGGAGCACTTCTCGCTGCAAATTACAGCCAAGGGAGAACCCGACACCCGGGGCAGCCCCACGGGGGGCTCATCCACGTACAGAAAGCAAAGCCAAAGGCTGTGACCGGGTCGCTCGATAGTTGTATTGAAATCACAAGCGGTCAGAACGAACCCTCGGCGATGCCGTTAGGGATGCATTAGGGCGCAGGGCTCTCTACCGCTCCGCTCGGGCCGGACGGAACAAAGGGCTCTGCCAGCCTCCCCCGAGCGGGGCCGCCGGGCTCTCCCCGCAGCGCAGCTTTGTCCGGGCCGCCCCC
>WBMW01002164.1:135358-146076 GCA_013396635.1 Penelope pileata | reverse complement strand
CCCCGGGCGCTGCAACGCCCCGCACGGGCCCGCAGCACCGCTCGGTGCGTGCAGGAGGGTGGGGAGGTGGGAGCTGGGGCTGAGCACACCGCGGCCCCGGGCACTGAGGCGCTGCCCGCAGCCGGAGGGGTCCCCGGAGCGGCCGCTGGTGCCGGTTACACCCCCGGCACGGCCCCACCGCTCGTGCAGGAGGTACCCGCCGCCTCCTCCCGCCGTTACCTGCCCGGCCCCCGTCTCCGCTGGCGCCGCGGCGCTGCTGGAGCTGGAAGGGGACGGTGGCCCGGAGCGGCTGCAGCCCCCCCGCCCCGCCGCGGCAGCACGAAGCGCCGACCGCACCCGCCATGCCCGGCCCGCCCGACCCGCCGCTCTGAGCGCCCGCCGCCTCCGCTACTGCTTATCAGTGTTCGGGGGCGGTGCCGGCGGAGGAGCCCGGCGCTGATTGGCTGTCTGCAGTGGGCGGCTCCACCCTCTCAGCCAATGAGGGCATGCTGTGAGTGCCTCGCCGCACGCGCTGTAACGGTGGCCAATCACAACTGCTGCCACCCTTAACAGACACCCCTAACTCCCTTCCACCGGAGCCAATCACAGATGAGAAAGATCCTCCGGCCCTACCCCTTCCCGCCTCACAGTTGCAGCAAAACCAATCAAAGCCGCAGAACGCTGCGGAAAGCCCACCCCACCGCGCGAAGCCAATCGCGTGCCTCTCTGGCGCCCCGCCCCTTCCCCAAGACAACCAATGGCAGCGCGGCACCGCTCTTCACGTGCTGCGTCCCGGCGGGGCTGGCAGCCAATGGGCGGCGTCCCGGGCCCGGTTTCTCTTTCGCCTTCGGAGGCCTCCGGGGCCGCCCCGCTCCACCCCCAGGGCCCCGCTGGAGCGGCCCAGGCCTCCCCCTCGCCTCCAGACAAAGGGGAGCGGGCTCCCCTTGCCGGGCCCATCGCTGCACGACAGCGAGCCCCCACCGCACCCACACCCCCACGGCGGCTGTGCCATGGGCACGCAGCAGCAGATAGGGCTGAAAGCAGTGAGCAAAGGCTGCGCTGCACAACCACAGCGGGAAAAGAACCCCCCGGTGCCCCCACTCCTCAGCTTTCTGCCCCGGGATCTGCGCTCCCTTCGCTCTGAGAGGAGCTGAGGGGCCCGGGAGCTGCCTGGGCTCTTTTCTCCACCCCAGCCCTGCTCTAAGCAGAGCCCACATGGCATTGGGCCGTTGTCTTTCAGCTACGAAAACCTCTCAGGGAAGAGCATTCCAATGCAAGCTTCACCACCAAGTGGTGAACCTCTCTGCAGCCTTCCAGTACTTGCAGGGAGCTTCTAAACAGGAGGGAGAAAGACTTTTTACATGGTCTGATAGGGGTAGGACAAGGGGGAATGGCTCTAAACAAAAAGAGGGAAATTTACGTGAGATGTGAGGAGGAAATTCTTGACTCAGAGGTGGTGAGGCCCTGGCACTGCCCAGAGCTGTGGGTGCCCCATCACTGGAGGTGGTTCCAGGCTGGGTGGGCCCTGGGCAGCCTGAGCTGGAGGCACCCAGCCCACAGCAGGGGGGGGACTGGGGGCTGTGAGGTCCCTTCCACCCTGAGCCATTCTATGATTCGTTCCACGACCTGAGTGCAGGCCCAAGAAGCTGGCAGTGGCAGAACAGCCTCAGGGCTGACAGAGATAAAGCTCTGGATGGAGCTGTAGGAGAGAGGGAATGCTTAGGATTTTGGGGAGAGGCTTTGCAGGGCTCAGCACTTGGAAATCTGGCCCCCAGCCTTTTCCCAGCATTTGGCTCCTACAACGTGCCTCAGCTCCTTTGGTCCCTGCCCAGATGCAGAGTTCTCCCATCCACCACACTCTGACCTTGTGTTCCCTAAGGACCATTCCTGATCACAGCCTCCACTTAAACCTTACAATTCTACCAGTTGGTTTGGTCTCCTGAAAAGACTTCACAAGATGCATTTCCCCACTCATCCCTTGTCCCAGTCCCCTAGAACTCTTTTTTTTTTTGTCTAATTGTTCCTCAAATAAAGCCCACAGTAATTCACCCTTTCCTCTAGCCATACCTCCACCAAATCCACAAGCAGATTACCTGCTAGAGGTCCAAGCCTGTGCTCTGCCTCCAGCTGGGTGTGTTTAGGGAAAGGAAGCATCTGTCCAAGTGCAAAGGGCGGGGCAGATCGGTCTGGTCCAGGAGCCTGGGAAGCTGTGGCATGGCCAGATAAGGGAAGGGGGAATGGCATGAGATGGCAAAGTAGCCTGGGCTTCGTGCCAGTCTCTCTGGGGAGGAGAGGTTCTGACAGCAGCAGACAGTTGGTCTCCCCTAGTGGCTATCACAGCAGAGCAGCACTCCCCATCTTCTTCCTGTATCTCTCTGCTCACAAGGCTGGCTGTTCCTATTTGCATGCAATCAGGCAACAGATGGGAAACTAGGCAGTGCAATCTCCTTGCTTCTAGAAAAACCCTGCAGGGGGAAGAGGCGGTGCCATACTGCAATTCTTCAGCTGCTGAAGGAAGACAGAACATAAGTCCCGATGGAACCCAAGATGAGATGTGAGCCACAGCTTTGGTTATTAGATCCTGGTAAACAAACCAAATGCCACCCAAACTATCACCCCTATCTCTTCTAGGAAGGAGCGCTGCAAGATCTGATAGCGTGGAAACTCAAGAAGCACAGTCACACACTGAGCTCTGCCCAGGGCTGTCTTAAGGGCAGGGGAGCATTCCAGAATAGCAGTGCCACTAGGGGCAATCCTGGGAGTTAACAGCATTCACCAGAAAACAGTCCAACTATTTATCTAAGCATTCCTCCTCTCAACCTCAAATTAAGCTTTAAATGAAGCAAGGGTCCTCACGTGTCTGCTTTCCCACCAGCTCTTCCTATTCCAGCTCCCAATGCAGAAATGAAGTGAAAGCACACCTAGGACAACTTTAAAATCTTGCTGCCACTCTGCATGCAGTTCTTCATATCAAAGACATTCTTCCTGAAAGTATTTCCTTCCCACTATACACTATTACCAATGCAAGAAGAAATTAGACACAAAAAAAAGAAATGGAGAAAGACAACTACCAAAGTGCAGGTGTTCAAGGGAACACAAAAATGCAATGAAAAAAGCGTTATAGAAACTCCAGAGCACTTGTCACTATTTTTTTCCCCCCACTGACAGCCAGTTAACTCAGCCTTTTTCTAGGATCCCTTCAGAGTCATTCCTTCCAGCCTAGAAACTCAAATTCACCTTTCAGTTTCTCTGCCACACTTTTAAGGCACTGCAATTTGAACCCAATACCTACAGCTGGAGCAAACTAAAAATATTCACTCCTCTGTGCTGTTTTGTTTTAGCAGAAAGGTCACACAGCTGTGCCTCTGGTTGTTCTTACCATATCTCGTGCTATAAATACTGCAAGGAGTACTCAAAAAAAAAAAAATGAAAGTGGTTCAGCACAACTAAGCTAAGCACCACTCTGTCTCAAGTCCAAGTTTTGCTTTCACCAAATGTTTCCTTCAAGCTTGAAAAAAATCCACATTTTGCTTTGTTACGTAGGAAGAAGCAAGAAATCACCAGCTGTTACCTATCAAGCAGGCTCCAGCCCTGCTAGCTCAGATGAGATGTGCATTATCAGCCAGCCAAGTCTGTTTCATTTGCAACAAGATGAGGCCTTTCTGTATCTCTCCCCACCAATGACACCGCAGAACAAGCGCTGCAGAATTAAAGCTCCTGCATTCCTGCAGGCCACGCTCCATAGCCTACGCAGTGGAGTCATCTCCCCTTAATTAAGGTTCCTAATGATGTGCTGCATTGGAGCAGAAGTAACACAATCTTTTACAACTGCTCAGAGACTGCAGGTATCGGGCTGACCTATTCAGCATGCTCCAGAAAGTGGCCTTTAATGCTACAGCACTGGGCTGGTCCTCAGCTTACAAGCATGCAGGAGAATATTTACGTGAAACAGGCCTGGCCTTACCTTCTCCCATTTACTCCTTCCAGTGCCCCTTACTGCTCATCCCAGAACGGTTATGTGGAAATAACAGGCAGGCAGGAAACATGCAGGGCTGAACAGATGTCGCTGCAGTCCTGTCATTCTGGCCCAGTGCTCCAGTCCTAAATGAGCCCACATTTCTGGCTGTTTGCTGTGGGTAGGAGTAGACAGAGCTTAGATTTAAAGTCCTGATCAGCTGAGCATGAACGTGGAAGATCAAAGGGTCATGCAGCATACAAGCTCAGCTTTCCCTCATTGTCCTTAAACAAAATTCCTCTCACTCTAAACCCCGTAGTAAAATGCCTGCCTGTCTGCCTCCCACTCTGTCCCCAAGAGAGACGGCTGCATTTCACTAGTGGACAGCTTCTGCACTCCAATGTTTTGAGATGAAAAGCTCTATGGAGTAAGATAAATAAAACTGCCGTTTATTAAAAGAGACTAACAGATTATTCACCAGACCAGCCAAGCTATTTCACAGTCTGGTCATGCTTGCAGTGAAAACAGTGGGAGTTTTGGGAACAAAGTACAAGCTCTGCTAAGAGTAAGGAGGCATTATGAAATGGATCGTTTTCACTAAGTCATGGCAAGGCAGGAAGCCTCTCCTAGTAGTATGAATCATCAATAAACCAGAAAGGAAGATTTCACCTAAAAGTAATCACCAATGTGCTGCACTGCCAGCCTCAGAACAGAGCATGGAAATGAACACAAGGAGAGCAAGTCAGGCAAGCACTGACAAATCGATACCAACCAGGCAAGGCACTCAGGCCAAAGGGAGCAGTTCTCATTTTAGCAAATAACTGTGACAGTGCTGTGTAGTGCAGGAAGAGCTGTAACAAAGCACAACTCACACATTCACCGTCCTCTGCTGCTGCTTGCTTCCCTTCTACCCACTGCAACAGCCATCTGATCATCCCACTGCTGGGACCTGAAGCTTGTCCTGCTGGGAAACAGACACAGCAGGGATGACATTTATTATCTTGTCGGGGATCCTTTCATCATATACTTGCAGAAGCTTGGCCACAGGATTTCCAGTTTGCTTCTGTATCACCATTAGTGCTGAGGGTATTCAGAGCAATCCCCAGCTTTGTGCCAGGCCGTGCACCTGTGTCTGAAGGACACCAGGACTTGTGACCTACACTGGCAGCTCCCACTTCTCCCAAGAGATGACTTGGTTTCTCCTCCCATTCCCAACCAATGCATTCAGAAATTAAACAGACCACTTCCTAAAATAATATGGACCACGTTAGATGTAAAATGTTAATTATGAAGGAATGCCAGCTTGCTTAGGAGAATGTGTTAAGAACAGCAGGACAAGCTTTATGTTCTCAGGGTAGGCAAGCTCCTGGTTTCTCAGCTGGCACAGAGAAGCGTCAGCAATTAGAGCTCCAGCTCACCCATCAGCTACTGTCTGGCAAACCACAGCTGCTCACCCAGCACTGTCTCTCTACTTCCTGAAACTGAATTAGATTAGGAAGCGTTAGAAACATGATATAGAAAAAAAAAATGTTTACATCAAGGGCTGTATTTGGCACAAGAACATTATTCTCTCAGATACCAGGCAGCTCTGAGACGAGCTCCACAAGAAGTGTTGCTGAACTTTTTGGGAATGTGAAGCCTGTGAATTTTGAAGCACAGGTAAAGAAAACTGCGTGGTAACAACTGGCACAATGTAATTAGGAAAAAATGCAGACGCTGAAGAAAATAACCTACTTGGCTCACCTCACAGCTCAGTAAGCCAGAAGTTCATATGGGAAGAAACAGTTTTTTTGCCATGAATAATTACAAAACCAGGAGTTTAAAAGGAAGTCAGCAGTTCCAGCTGGCACATAAACCTTATCCCAGGAACAGCCATTTTGCTGCACTGCACTTCAAACAGGACACAAGCCCCCCAAAAGCAGTAACGTTGCTCAGCCCAATCTTTACTTATTTGACAATATGTTTTCTGAGATGCAAAAGACAGTGATCATATCTTATAATAAAAAGAGATAACAGCTGCTGATCCCATCTTGTGATACACCTCCTCCAGCTACATCCTCCCATTCCCCATCCATTTTGCATAGGCAGTTTGCATTTGGTCTGGTATTTCTTTGGCTCTTTCAGTTTTGGGGCACAAAGCTGATCTGGCAGTCAGCAGCCTCCTACAAAACTAAGGGAAAGAAACCTGAATAAACAGAAGCCCAACTGATGGCATATTTGATATTGGAGTAAATCAGACTGTCCCAGAAATAGTATTGCTCAATGGACCAGCCTGGCAGTAGCTTGTTGTTCTCCAAAATCTTTTTGCCTAGCTTTTGTTCTTAATTCCATCTAACTCCACTTTGTCATGCTACAGTCTTCTCTTGCTCCTTGTTCCTCTACCTCCATTACTGCAGGCAACTACCTGAGGCACAGAACATAGCAATGTGGGGCCACTTTTTAATTAGTGGAGCAAGTAAAGCTAAATTCTGTCCCCACTACACACACATACAACCTGGTGTTAACATCCTTAAAGTTCTTACTACAATCAAGTTATTTATGGCAGCTGGAAACTGAGCTACCAACTGAGCTGCTGGTTGTCCACGGTACCATAGTCAGCTTTAAGGAAAGAACTGCCTGAAGGCTCAATAATGCCAAACAGGATTAAAGTTTTGCCTTCACATCCTCACCAGTGTCATTCATCAGTGACAAACGTTTCTTACACCTGTGAAAGCTTGTGCCATTGGGCTGAACAACATGAGCAGAGTTTTCCTTTAAGGAAGCATGCAGTGGACTTGATTGATTAGGAAGCAAGGCATTAACATCAGTGCCAGGCAGTTGGAGAACACTGCCCAGACTGGAAGGAATGTATTAAAGGAGCAGATCACAAATCCAAAAGGAGACAAGAGTCCAAAAAACACCCTCATTTTGGCAGGAACAGGACAAGGATGGCATAAAAATATCTGCCCTACCAATAGGCTTTAGTCCTGCCAGGGCAAAATGTACTTTTATTGCAACTATTTAATAATTAGATTATGCTATAAGACCCAGGGGAGGGAGGGAGGAGGGGAGGGAGGAAACCAGGAAGTGTGGCTATATTCAGCTGTAACTAAGTGTAAAACTTCTGCTTTCAGCAAGACTCAGACTGGATCCTTTTTCCGTTACAATTAAAAAAACTTGTAGGCCAAACTGGCTTGACCTTGCTCCTGCTGCCAGAAAACACAGGCTCTGCTCAGATGTCTGCATGCCAGAGCCCCTGGGGAAGGAGTGAGTACATGGTTTTTGTTCAAGGCACCTGAAACATTCCTCTGTACCCACAGCTAGCTGTGTTCTGTGAGACCTTTGGCTCAATGCATGGTACATGGTTGCAATTCTCCATAAAGGGGTTTCCATGACTGTTTATACCCACACAACAGCATCCATTCGAATCTAAACCACCTTCAGGCTTAATAAAATAAAAATAAATGCCACCTCCTCCCAAACACACACAGCTTGCCAGGCTCCCATTCTCTTCCATTTCATCAGAGACCAGGGCATGGAGAAATGAAATGGGTTGCTCATCAATCGCTGAACTGTCTGCAAACATCCTCAAAACTGGAGTTTTCCAGATGTGCAACAGCTGGTGCATATTTTTATTCACATGGAAGTAAAAAAAAAATACCATGCCAATCTGCAAATAAATCCAACAGCCCGCCTTCACCACTATTATTGTCTGAATAATGAATTCTCTGTTGCTGTTGGGTTTACTTCTGAAGAGTACAAAGGCCCAGTGGAGAACTGGCCTCCTCAGCTCTGAACAGAAGTCAAGGCTCAGAAAATACACAGGGCTCACTGGCAGCCCAGGTTCCACAGCCTGTTACCACAGTCAGTTTTGTGCTTTGTGCCTTCCACCATTTGTATCCATATCAGCACTTGTTTGCATGTCACTGAGTACACTTTGTTTAATCCTGTCAAGAACCAAAGTCAAGGCTCTCAGCAGAATTTAGGCTCCAACCCCTGCTCTACTGAAGGGCCAATGTAGATCAAGTTGCTCAGGGACCTGTCCAAAAATATAACCAGCAAGCAGCAGCTAGGCCTCAGCTATTCTATAGTAAGTGTCCTTGTGAGAGACAGTGACCCACTTCAATACAGGCCTTTAAGACAAACTGGAAGCAGAAATTCTTCAAGCTTTCCATGCTTGGATCAAGAGATTCTCTCGTGCTGCTCCCTTGCCCTGACCTACCACACCTAAGGAGCAGACATCGAAAGTACTAAGCTGGAACCCAAACCAGATCAGAGTCACCTCTACTCACCTTCAGGAGATGTGAAATCAAAGTGAAGCAGCAGTCCTGGATCTTCAGAGCTGTGTAGCAGTGCTCTGGATAGCTGCAGCACTCAGTCATTGTCCCAGTCTTTCTGTAGCTCTAGCCCCCAGAGCTGAACTGAGACAGTACCTAAAAAAGCAAGTAAGATTTGTTGAAATATACTACTTCAGATATTTTGATAGCAGATTCTCGTTATAAAGTGTTTGCCAGAGCAAGTGGGAAACAAGGCAGATTTAAACTTCCAGCTTCCTAATTTCAACCTATTGATGCCCGTACCAGTTTATGAAGACAATTTTTCGGTGGAAATTTCCTTTTCATTGCCCGTATTTGCTAACATTCAGCAAGAGACACTTCTGTTTGAACACGACACTTTCATTTCAAAGAGTTTTAGTGAGGATGGATGCCTAGACAGACTTCAACAGATGCAGCTTGTCAGCTAATTCTGCTGGCATCGGTAGCAATTGAGAGCATACATCTTCAAGAACCTAAGATCTAAAACCCAAAACTCACATTTTTGTGCCCTTAACATGAAACTTCAAGTCATCAAGCACTTGCTGAACATTCTTCAGATGCAGCATCAGGAAATTCCTCATTTCCTGCTTGGAAAATTCTGACAGTTAAGAGCCTGAGTGTATCTTAAGAACCCTATTAAGGGAGTTTACCCCCAGTGGACAGATGTGTGAGCAGAGGGTAGCATTCCTCCTTACAAATCCATCCCCAGTTTTGCTAGCTCGCTCAGGTTGAACTCGTTTCATGCACTGACATCTAGTGGTAAAGCCAACACAGAAGGCAGCTGCAGGCACAGGAGGTCTCGAGTTTCATGCACCCTTGTGCTTCTCCCCACAACAGATCTGCAGTTTCAGCTCCAACAGATGTCAGTAATGGAAATTTCAGTACCAACCACTGGCACCTGGCCAAGGGCTGCACGTCCTCCACACAGAAATCCATTAACAAAAGGGAGATTTTTTTATTTCTACCAGAAGCAGCCTAAGGTTGGGCTGGATTTTAAAGTGCGTGGCAGCAATAGGTTACACCCCTACCACCTGTGCATGGATGTGAAAATGCAGAAGAGGCTTTAAAAGCTCTGTCATGGTCATAACACAATCTGACCACTGCTCTGCTGAGAGCATGAGACAGCTCAGCAAACGTGAGGCCATCTCCTGTCACTCCAGAGCATCCATTGTGTTTGTAGAGTTACCTCAATTCAGTGTTCCAACTGAGGACTGTGTGCATCACCATTTTAAATAGCAGGAGACGGTCAGACCACACGGGGAAACGTATTCCTGGCTTCTGTTCAAGCACTGCCACCCTTAGGAAAGTTATTAACCACCACCCACTTCTGTTTGCTTTGTTTTTCCAGCAACATCCTGCTGGTGGTGGTAAGTCCTGCAAGCGTGCGTTAGCATAAACACAACTTACTTCAGACACGAGCTGCAGTAACATCTACAAGTTCCAATTAATACTTTTCTTGTTTTATCTGATATAATTAGGAAATATAGCTCTCATATGATGCATAGTTTCCAAAAGAGGAACCCCTCAGCAGTCATGGACAGACAGTTATTTCGATGGGATGTGGGAACATGCAACTTTTTGAATTTACACATGCATCATATTCTTCACTTTTTCATCCAAGCAAACCTGCAATCGAACGGGATACTTGCACAGTCCAAATGTTACATTGAAATCACCTTTTAAGCTAATTGTAACTTATAGATTCTACTTAATGCAAGAAAAAAGATAAAAGATGAAGAAGATGCAATCAATGAGCCCTTTAAAAGCTTTTCTGTGTGACTGCCCCTCACTTCCATTAAAGCTCTTCATCAGCTGGCAGCATCAGGCACATTCACTCCTGCAAGGGCTCAGCTTTGTCTCAGAGAAAACAGATGGAAGATGAACAACCAAGAAGCATTCAGACCAACTCCTTCCCTTTGCCATCTACAAGGGGTTCACCATCTTAAGGGCCCTTTTACACCTGTGAAGGAGGAGCACATTGCTTTTCTGTTCCCATTTCTTCTGCCCAAACGGAAACATTCCAAGTCAGTCCAAGTCCCATCCAGGCTGGATGGGGCTTTGGGCAGCCTGGTCTGGTGGGAGGTGTCCTTGCCCATGGCAGGGGGGTTGGAACAAGATGATCTCTAAGGTCCCTTCCAACCTGAACCATTCTGTGATTCTACAACCAGAGAGCCCAGCACCAGACTTTGGGCCAACTGCAATTTGAGATTCACTGGGATTTCTATCAGTCTTATACATCATTCCTCTTGTAAGGTTGGAAGAATTTCTGCAGTGTTTTCTGCTGCAACCGCCCTAAGGTAACAGCAGGTTTGCAACTTGATTCACTGAGGGGATAGTGTCCACCCTCAGCAAGTTTGCTGATGATAACAAAACTGGGAGGAGTGGCTGACACGCCAGAAGGCTGTGCTGCCATCCAGCGAGACCTGGACAGGCTGGAGAGTTGGGCAGAGAGGAACCTGATGAGGTTCAACAAAAGCAAGTGTAGAGCC
>WBMW01002164.1:79158-133449 GCA_013396635.1 Penelope pileata | reverse complement strand
CCCCCCGGCCTACAGTGCGGCCCGCCTCTCGGCTTCTCCCATTGGGCAGACAGTGTCAGAGCTGGTCGGGTATTGGTCGGACTGTCTTGCGAACTGGCCACTGACTGGCTCCCACGGCTGCCCATCTCTGCCCTCAACGGCCACCTCCCCGCGCGTGCCTCGCTTCTCCCTTCCCCCACGCCTCCGCCCCCGGGCTGGATGTTTCTGTGGGCGCGAGGCTCGCGCTGATTGGCTGGCGGTTACCATCCGTCACGCCCTGCCGCCATGCCCCTTCTCTCTCCGCACTCCCATTGGCGGGCTGTCCTTTTGGGCCCTCCCCACGCGCGTTGTGATTGGCCGCGGCCGGCGAGTCTCTGTTGGGCGCAAAACAAAGCGGCGCGGGGGCAGCGCTCGCGCCACTGTGCGCGCGGGGCTGCGGCTGCGTCTCCCGCCCTTTCCCTCAGGGCCGCTCGGAGGGGCTTCCCCTCGCGCTTCGCTGCTCCGTTGGCCCTGACCTGGCGTGATCTCACCCTGGCTGTCCAGTTCGGGCCGTGGAGGCCTGCTGGCTGCACGGCGTCTCCTGAGGGCAGCTCTCCTGAGAGAGCTGCGCCGTGTCGGGAGCCAGGCTTGAGGCCTAAGATGAAGTAAACACAGTAATGTCTTCGGCCTTCTCCACATAATTCCATGGTGTTCCCAGTGCTGCTTCCCCCTGGGAGCCCAGAGCTGCCCTGAGTGGCACAGAGCAGCGTGGCCCTCACTGGGGCCCATCTGCTTCCTATACCACCTCCTTCTGCCCTTAAACCTCCTTTAATTTACATAAAATCAGGTGCTGCTGTGACCTTTCTCAGTCCTTCTGCTTTCAGCAGCTTTTTATGGTGAAGGCGCTGCCTCATGACACAAAAAAATTTTACCTGAAGCAAAACGCTTGGCACTTAGAAGTCCAAGTATACCATTGTACCCACTCAATTATCTATTGATCATCAAATACTTCCTATGTGGTTTTATAGCACTGGAACTGGTTTTATTTTAACTGGAACAAGTTGCCCAGAGAGGTTGGGGTTCCCCATCCCTGGGATGCTCAGGGGCAGTGGGGGGGCTCTGAGCACCCTGATGGAGTGTGGGTGTCCCTGTGCACTGCAATGGGGCCATAGGGCCTCCAGAGCTCCCTTCCAGCTCCGTGATGCTAAACACACCGTACAAAGTTTTTGATGTCTGGCTCTGTGGTGTTGCAGAGGAACGCGGGCAGCAGCTCGGATGGAACAGAGGACTCCGATTTCTCCACTGACCCCGAGCACACGGACAGCTCTGAAAGCGATGCCACGTCGCGGCGATCCGCCCGCGTCACGCGCTCCTCTGCCCGGCTCAGCCAGAGCTCCCAGGGTGAGTGCTTTGTTCTGAACAGAGCAGCAGCACGAGGCTCAGTTAACTCCACATTGCTGGTCTTCATCTCTTAAACGTGTGGGGTTTATACCCGAATGCAAATCTTTAGCTTTTTCCATTGAGTTTTCATGGGAAAAGGCAGCCTTTCTAACTGCCTGTTGCACAATCTAAGGTTTACACTGCTGGTAGAAACCAAAACTTGAGCATCCTCTGTTCAAAAAGTCAAGCTGTCTACTATAGGAGGTCAAAATCAAACCTCTTGATTCTGCTTTGCGTGATTTTTCTAAGAACTCTGGAAATTTATTTTCCATCTAGTTATATTGATACCACAGGTAACCTAAAGATAGAGCATTTGGGGTAAAAGTTGTTTCTGCTTTGTTTCTTTGGGGTTTTTATACAGCAAGGGAAGATGTGTTTTTATGACTTCCTGATGCTACTTTGCAATAAATGTACTCAGGATATTGCCAGTTATTTTTGTATGCTTCTATTTTGGCATCCAGATTGTAAGAGGAAGCACTGCATGTGTTCACCTCCCCACTTTTAGTTTTAGCGTAGCCATTCCTCAGCTGTTAGTTGATAAGCTGCCATATGGCATCGAGGGGAGAGAGTGACTGTAGGTAAGTTTGTTCCTTTGCTCCGTGCAAACACTGTCAACCTGTTTTGTGACAGATTTTCTTGCAGGTAATAAAATTATGTGCGCATTCATCCGGTGGTTAGACTTTAAAAACAAGAAGAAAGATGGTTTGGATTGGTATATGGGATGCCTGTGATACTGCTAGGGTATGAAAGCATTGTTTTCATATAAAATAATTCATTTTAGAGTCTTCTGAGCAGTGTGTCATTGCAGAACCACACATGGGGTCCCAGACATAGCTCCACACCAGAAGCAGCCTTGATGTTCTCAAGGGTTGTCTAAATGCTGGAAGTTCTTATCTCAGTTAATCACCATCAGCTTTCCAAAGGGAGCTGTTTGATAACTACTAGTTAATTAGTCCAGAGAAAGTAGATCTAATTCCAGATTTCTCGGTGTTTGTAAAAGTGTCAATGATTTAAGCTTGGAAGAGAAGAGCATATCTTTGTGATAGCATGCAGTGGTAGGATGGTATCCTCTGCAGATATGCTGCTGTCAGGTGTTGATATCAGACTTCAGAGCATATGTGAGGCAATTCACTGACTGCCAGTGCTTACTATGGGTGTAACAACGGCGTTTCCATGAAACTAGATTCCAGCCCTGTTCGTAACCCCCCATCATTTGGAGCAGAAGAACCTGTCTATTCCACGAGGAGGGTGACCCGCAGCCAGCAGCAGCCCGCTCCTGTGACTCCGAAGAAGTACCCGCTCCGGCAGACGCGCTCGTCTGGATCAGAAACTGAGCAAGTGGTTGACTTCTCTGACAGAGGTACGTAGATGCAGCTCTGAGGTGTTGAGAGCTTGCAAAATGGTGCTGGAAAGAGTACGTGACTCCATTCTCTGTGGGCACGGTATAATATCCTGAGGATAGGGGGTTTGAGACAGCTATCCAGAGTTGCTTTACGTATTTTTTTTGCAAGCTTTCTTTCTGGCAAATTTGTAACATCTTGATCCTTATTCAGACACTAAAAATGCAGCGGATCACGATGAGTCTCCGCCTCGTACCCCCACCGGGAATGCCCCTTCCTCAGAGTCTGATATTGATATCTCCAGTCCAAATGTTTCCCATGATGAGAGCATTGCCAAGGACATGTCCATGAAGGATTCTGGAAGTGACCTGTCTCACCGCCCTAAGCGCCGCCGCTTCCATGAAAGCTACAATTTCAACATGAAATGTCCCACTCCTGGTTGTAACTCTTTAGGTAATTTCAACTCCAGGATTAATCTGTTGATTTTTGCCTTCCTGTGGTGATATTCAAAGTCCCCCTCAGTTGAGTTATACAACCTGACAGTGTGCACGTAGTTAGGATCAGAAACGTTACTGAGATAGAGAAGCGATACGGAGCATATCAACAGCTTTATTTTTCCTGTCAAGAAATGTTTGGGGAATGATGGGATAAAGAGCAAGTTAGGAGAGTGAGCACAGGTGTGGGAGGAAAATGCAGATTTTCAGAAACAAATGAATGCAGGTGTCTAATATACCTGGCTACTTGCATGGAGCACAGCTTTTGAGTTAGTGTGAAAAGGATTTTCCTTCTTTGTTCTTAGAGCTTGTGCCATGAACCATGAAATGTTTTCCTCCTTCTACACTGTTAATAAATGGAGTATTCCCCTGAGAAGCTCATATGCAGTATCTGACATCTGGGCTACATTTAAACCTGTTTATGATCATATGTTAAAAGCTTTTTTTTCCCTAATCCTTTACAGGACACCTAACTGGAAAACATGAGCGACACTTCTCCATATCAGGATGCCCACTATATCATAATCTCTCAGCAGATGAGTGCAAGGTAACTGAATCTTTTGTTTTTATTTTCCTTATGCTTTTATGGAACAAAATGCCAAGAGCTGTCATTTGTGCACAGAAAATAGAATTAATGTGTTCCAGCTAATGTCTTTAGCTGTAAGACAGCAGCATTTGCATGTCAAATCATCTGTAAATTACACTTCTGAAAATTCAGCTAAACAGAGAAACAGAAAAGATGGAAGCTTTGATGGTAGTTTGCTGCAATATTGACAGATGAGTTTGCTGCAATATTGACAGGTGAGTTTGCTGCAATATTAACAGGTGAGTTTTGACTTCCAGGTGCGAGCACAAAGCCGGGATAAACAGATTGAGGAGAGAATGCTGGCCCATCGGCAGGATGACAACAACAGGCACGCCACCAGACACCAGGTAGGCAGTCTGCACATAATGGAGTGGCTGCTGAGTTAGGAGTGGAAAAAAACTCAGCTTGTGGTTTCCAGTGACAATGACTTGAACTTGATCTCCCTTCTTCGCGTCTTAGATAAGATGTGCTAAGTCCTGACGCTCCCATTGGTGATCTCCCATTTGTTTCATGCAAGGGAAATTCATTTCATCCCTTAAATGAGAGCCTGGGGCAGCTAGTGAGAGCAGAGTGGTGGCATTGGCCAGTAACACTACAAAGGAGGCTGGAATTGATCCCAGGATGATGTTTTCTGTGTGCTTTGATGTGTGTGACAGGAGAATTTCTGCAGACCTGCACGCTACCGTTTGACTCTGACTAAATCCAGAAGGAGAGAAACAGGGGAGTTGTGTTTCTCAGTTTGTGAGTCTTGAACTTGAGTCAAGGTGACTTCATGAGTCAGCTCTGAGCTTTTTCACATGATTAAGCAACACATAAAGAGTGCAGCCTGTTTTGTGGGACTGAGGCATGTTGACAAAGGCAAGCTGTACAAAATAGAAAAATTTCCTACTTTACATACTTGCGTTTCACCTGAAGTGCTTTCTCGTGCGTGTAGGATTTGGTTTAGAGACAACCTGATAAAATGGAAGCCAGGACAGAGGTCCTTCAGGATGAGGAGGTGCCGAAAAATGTTTGAAGTGGATGAAGTGTAATGAAGCTTTCCACCTGTTTTTTTTCAGGCACCAACAGAGAGACAGCTTCGGTACAAAGAGAAAGTAGCTGAGCTCAGGAAGAAGAGGAACTCAGGACTAAGCAAGGAGCAAAAAGAAAAATACATGGTAAAAGCAGCAATTCTTGAATTCCTTTCTGTCTTGAATGAGACCACTATGTTGGAGTTTGGCTTTCACAGTCATCCTGCAACATTCTCAGTTAGAAGTGCTGCAAAATCAACAGCCTAGTTGTAGTACAGCAGCAAAAACTCCTATTGTTTTATTGTTCCAGGAACACAGACAAACCTATGGCAATACTAGGGAACCTCTGCTTGAGAACCTGACTAGTGAGTATGACCTTGAGCTTTTCCGAAGAGCACAAGCACGGGCATCCGAGGACCTGGTAAGACTTCTGACTCGTAATATGTCTCATAGCAAGTGTGTTTGTTCAGAAATGTGAATGTTTTATGAGTTTTGTTGTACTTGTGCAGATAGAAGCTATTGTGAGGAGAGTGCCTACAGCCCAGCCGAGTCACCAAGTTAGGCTGGGTGTAATGCTGAAGTCATTCAGAGGGTTTGCTGCAAGTATAACTAGAACTAAACATCTGCACAGATGAATGCTACAGTGCCTTGCAAGGGGAATAATTAGGAACAGTCTCGTTTAATAGGTGTTTCTTCTCAGCTTCCCCTGCTGAAACAGCAGCTAAGAAGCGATTGAAAATAAAAGATAAAAGGCATCTTGGCAGTAGCTGGTGACTGTAGAGTGGAGTTCAAATCCTTATATTGCCTCTCAGGCTTCTGTGGCTGCCCTTCATAGCTACCTCCCATCTCCAGCAATGAGCCAAAATATATTTGATGCTTAGCAGTGGCAGTTGTATCTGGGATATCTCAAGGCAGAGCATGAGGCTATATCTCCCTGCAGATGAGGGAGGAAGACGTTTTCTGGTGAAAGGAAGGCTCAGTAGCTACTGCTCATGAACAGGGCTCAGACTGAGCTTGCTTGAGGAGGTGTCTGTGGGAGATGTCATTAGACCTGGTCACACTGCGAAAGGTGAACTTAGAAGACTTGAAGTGAAGGCTCTCCTTGAGGGAAACAAATATAGCCCCTTCCTCTCAACATCCTTTCAAAACCTTTTTAATATTTATTTCATTCATAGGAAAAGTTGAGGCTCCAGGGCCAGATCACAGAAGGCAGCAATATGATCAAAACGATCGCTTTTGGCCGTTACGAGCTGGATACCTGGTACCATTCTCCCTACCCAGAGGAATATGCTCGTCTGGGACGTCTCTACATGTGTGAGTTCTGTCTCAAATACATGAAGAGCCAGACAATACTGCGCAGGCACATGGTAAGGACTAGGAAAGATCCTTGACTGCTGAGCTTTAAATTAGCTGTGAGCACGTTATTACGCATTATTACATTATTAAACATTATTACTGTTGTTAGTTCAGTTTTTTCACTTTGGAAGATTTGCAGTCATTTTGAAAGAAAGACCAATTTTCCTAGATGCAGGCTTGATTCCTGGCCTGTTCAGTGCATTACAGAGGATCAGAAATGGGACCGAGAATTGAATTTTTTATTATATTTAAAAAGGTCTGTGTGTTTCCTGGTATATCCAGTAGCTATTGTAACCTTTTCTGCCTTTAAAACAGTAGTGACATTCTGATTTTCTTTACTTGTCATAGGCAAAATGTGTTTGGAAACATCCACCTGGTGATGAAATCTACCGCAAAGGCTCCATTTCAGTTTTTGAAGTTGATGGGAAAAAGAACAAGGTAACTAATGGCAATAATAGGCCATTCTTGAACATGGAATCCATCTTCAAAATGTGCCAAGCTCTGCTTTTGCTGTAGAGGAACAGGATGCAAATGGCCCTTTCTCTCTTTAATGACAGAAAGGCTGCTACAGTCTGATCTGTGCGTTCTTGCAATTCTGACATTACTTTTCTCTGCATTTCCTTTGTGGTTATTCCTCGTTGCTGTTGTGCACCAGCAGTTTCATCTGTTATCTTGCACTGTGCTGAGTCAGCAGCTTGTGGAGATTTATGCCAAGATCCCTTTCTGAAAGAGAATGGGGAGCTTCTATGCATGGCTTCAGTAGGTTGCTACTGCACATCCCTCATTCAGCTGTGAACAGTGAAACTTGTGTGAGAGTGGGAAGTAGCCTAATGTTATGGAGGGTGGCCTTAACCCTCCACTGAAGGGCAGAACATGAATCTGCAACCACAGGTTCAGAGCTCGGCAGCAGCAGGCTCTAGTTGTGTCCAGTCTTGAAGGCTTCAGAGGGAAAAACAGAAGAACAAATTCAAAAGCTGAGTTTTGCTCTGCTGGAAGTTGGGAGGAGTCTTTTCTACTTAGCACAGATGACCTTGAAGCATGGGATTGCTACAATACAGTACAAACAAGCAGAGATCCAACCTTCTGTTTCCTTTCACTGAGGATGTGATGTTTGGAGCATTCAGAGATTGATATCACGAACATAAACGCCCACTCCTACAAAGCTAGGCTTATCAAGTTTCATCATAAATGAAATTGTTTCCCAGCCCAGCAGCTCTATCCGAAAGACTCCACGTCATTTCTCAGATGATTCAGAGCTTTCTTTTTGTGTCCTATGTATGTCTGTTTTTGTCCACTCTTGGCACCATAATAAATGGATGTATCCTACTTCCCTTTTCTTCTAGATCTACTGTCAAAACCTATGTCTGCTGGCAAAACTTTTCTTGGACCATAAAACACTGTATTATGACGTTGAACCCTTCCTCTTCTATGTCATGACAGAAGCTGACAACACTGGCTGCCACCTGATAGGATATTTCTCCAAGGTTAGTTGCTTTCTTGTTGCATATAAACCTGTTAGATGACAGAAGTGGTAGTGAGAGCATTACTGACTCCTTGGGTATGACTCCATGGCCAGCCATCCTAAGCTTTAAATTTTGCCCCAAACACCCAGTGGCTGATAAAGTAAGACACAAAGCCAGCCTGGTAGCTGAAGGGTGATCATGTTACTTGTTGTTAGGCTGGTTTTTCTACTGTTGCTGCTTTCACCTTGTATTGTATCAGTTGCATAAGCCTGTTGGGATTGTGATACAGCCTATTGTTTGTACAGATCCACAGCTGTTAATTTATTCTCCATATTCTTGATTTTAGGAGAAGAATTCTTTTCTCAACTACAATGTTTCTTGTATCCTGACAATGCCCCAGTATATGAGGCAAGGTTATGGCAAGATGCTCATTGACTTCAGTAAGTATAAAGGGAATAATTGTGGAAACATTCAGTTCATTATGAAAAATTCACCCCAAAATCTTAATACATCTGATGAGTGTTGAGTAGTTCTCATTGTAGCTGATTTCTGCTAGTGCTGAAGAGGGTAACAGGAGGGAGGGAGTAGTTTAGGAAGGATAAATAATTTTTCTTTCCTTTACAGGCTATTTGCTTTCTAAAGTGGAAGAAAAAGTTGGCTCTCCAGAACGTCCCCTGTCTGATTTGGGTCTCATCAGCTACCGCAGCTACTGGAAGGAAGTTCTCCTGCGTTACCTGCATAATTTCCAAGGAAAAGAGATCTCTATAAAAGGTATATTTTCAACCTAAAGAAGCACGTACTGACTTCTTTTAATTTTTTTTTTTTGAAAAGATGCAGTGAAGAACCTCATTCCTTTCTAGATTAGAATGTTGAAAAATGGCTATGCTGAGTGGCTGTCAAACACTTTGGAAAAAAAATAAGATTATTTAGACTTCTTCAATGGCATTTTTATGTTCATGGCACCTAGGAATACGCAGCATTTCATAGCAGCTCCTTCAGAACTGCCTTGATATTGCTATCTCTTCTTAGAGAGGATTGCACCATATTAAATTGGATCCTAAAAGCAGTATCAGTAAATCATGATGTTCAACTGATTGTTCCCCAGTGCTTCTTTTAGGCTGACTTTCAGTTTTTGAGTGAGATGGGCTGTTTCTGTACAGCTTTGCATGGCTTGTATCTGTAATGCTTCTTCAAGTCCTCAAGAGTGAAATAACCACAGAGAAGTTAGGTAGCAGGGCTACAGATAACCTGAGTGGTCAAAGGGTTTGGGTCAGGCAGCAGCAATAATACTGCATGTGCCTCCTTAATATCTGCAAGGCATTTTGTTTGTCACTTCAAAAGGTGTTGCCTTTTGAAGACTTGTAGTGCAAAACTGTTACAGGCTATTGTTGTGGAATTTGTTTCTATTCTGATATGAACTGATCCTGATTTGCAGAAATCAGCCAGGAGACTGCAGTGAACCCTGTCGACATTGTTAGTACGCTGCAGGCACTTCAGATGCTGAAGTACTGGAAGGGAAAACACCTGGTCCTAAAAAGACAGGTAAGGTTTCTGATGGTTTTCTGCATTTTTTTTTCCTTACATTTAGCTGTAACATTCGTATGAACTTAGTGAAGTCAGCATTTTCTCTGCTTGGTGCTGGCTTTCCCAGCCTTTTGGTTCTAGTGGGGAGCACCATAATTTTGTATTGCAGTAACTAAGAATATGACACGGGCATTGAGCATGATCCTTCAGGAGTGTAGAAACAGGCTGCATAGACTGTCTTTTTTTTTTCTGATGTCCAGAATAACATTGTTCATTGTAAGCAGCTTTTAGGGGAACAATGGATTGACTTTCCTATCATGCTCCTCACCATGCCTGCCCTTTACTGGGCAAATGGATGACACAGGAGTGAACTGAATTCATGGAGTCCTAAATGCCTTCTGGTTGTATCCTCATTAGATACAAGACAAGTTGTTTCTAAACCCCAAAGGATATGATAGTTTCTCTCATGGGTATGCTCTTTCTGGAACTCTGTAGCTACAAGTAGCCTTATCAGAGTGGTTGGAAGCATTTCTAGAAAGTGCTGTGAAATAGATGTTACTTTGGTCATGGTAGGCAGTTAGTGAGTGGGCTAGTCATCTTCAGGTTTCTGGACTTTGTACCTTGGATAATTCTCCATCACCGATTGTTTGTTTTAACCTGCCCTTTCGTGCTCTTTTCCTCAGGATCTGATTGATGAATGGATTGCCAAAGAGGCCAAAAGATCCAACAGCAATAAGATAATGGATCCCAGCTGTTTGAAGTGGACCCCTCCAAAGGGAACTTAACTATCTGTCACTCCTGAAGCCAGTGAACCCCAGCAGTAGGAAGTACCCTAGGGATCTCTGTTGTATCTGTTGCTGTTGTGATTGGCTGGTACAGTACCCTCCCAAAAGATCAGTTCCCCTTGGTACTGTTCTGGCCCAGATCTTTTGTGCACACCAGACGCTGGTTCTGAGGAACTTTATGTTTCGGCCTCAATGAGGTTGCAAGGATTGGATCTGTATAGGACCCAAACGAAGCTCCTGGTAGCACTGTCCCAAGGAGTTCTGATATCTGGTACTGTACCTGTCCAGTCACTGGTCTTACCCTCATGTTCTTATTCCAATGAGGTTGTGTTGTGTCCTGTTACCTGGTTGTTTCTTCCTTCAGGTTCCTTGCTTTGTAAGTAATGGAGTTAACTTCTGTGGCTTTTGAACAAGGTCTAATAATGCTTGTTTGCAGGAAGTCTGGTTTTCTAACAAGCTGCAATTATACTGACTTCAGCATTTTTAGCTAGGTCCTCTCTGATGGACCATTCCATTCCATGCATCAAATAGTTTTAGTAAGGTAACATGCCACCTCCTTCAGCAGTGTTTTCCATATAATATAGCAGGTCTAAAGCTTACATATCTTAGTTACATACC
Source organism: Penelope pileata (assembly GCA_013396635.1). Lineage (NCBI taxonomy): Eukaryota > Metazoa > Chordata > Aves > Galliformes > Cracidae > Penelope > Penelope pileata. The sequence continues at coordinate 122,875 of WBMW01002164.1, read as the reverse complement.
TGAGTGGAGTGATTGTGTTACCCCAGAGGAGTGAAGGCTAAGTGTCTGAGAACATCACAGTCTGAGATAGTTCATAGAGTTGCTCTTGGTGTGTGCTCCTGGAGTACCACAAAGTACCCATCTGTTGGAGAGCCCTCTCTCCTTACATGTTGCTGGTTTCCTGATTTCTCTCTTAGAGTTGCTGAGTTCCTTCACACAGAAACAGCCCACTGAGTATATTTCACTGGGGATATTTTTCCCAGTCTTCCTTGAATTGTAGGTCTCTTTCTATTGAAGATTTTTTCCTCTAGACTGAAGAAATAAAATCTTAACTATAGATAGATATTTGCTAGCCTTGTCCAAACAGCCACAGAAACTCTGAAATACAAGCACCATCAGTTGTTGGATTGCCTGCAGTTTATGTTCTGTGCATCAGTGGCAGCTCCACTTAGCTGTGTGGATGGTTTGCTTCTCTGACAGTGCATCCTTGTTTGTCTCTGTAAAACAAAAAAGCTTTTCCTTCCTCTGTCCCATCAGCACCACCAGATGAAACTATTGTACAATGCTTTCAAGTATAACCACTGTCCTTGTGCCACAGGTTTGCTGCATGGCTCCAGTGTGACTAAAAGAGGGGGACAGTCTTGGGGTAGATGATGGCAGCATCATATAATGCTGATTTCATTTAAACCTTCCAGTGCTTTTTCGTTGAATGGTGACTGAAGTGAAGCTCTTGCAACGTACCAGTAGGTAGAAGCCATCTCCTGTTAACCACTGACCCATCTTTACGTGGAAAAGTTCTCTGTTGCCCTTTCTGATGGTTGTCTGCCTTTCTCTGCCTCCCTTTAAAAAGAAAAAGAAAAAAAAAAGAAAAAAGATCATCAGTACATGATGTATAGTTTGTGGGCATTACTGAATTTTGCTGTGTCATGCCCTTTGCTCTTGTATTGTAACTAACTGCAGATACTCGTGAAACTATCCAACAAGGTAGATCTCCCGTGGAGTAGGGAAGAAGGCCATTCTTGTGCAGAAGCTAAACCCTGTTCCCATGATGTGGTAGAATGTGCTGTTCTTGTATCTACTTCTCAATAAAGCATGTTCTCTGCTCAAGTTTGTGCCTTCCTTTTATTTTCTTATATACTACTCTGCATCTTCAGTTAAGTGAAGCTGCTGCTTTATGTTTTGAGGGACTCATTTTGAGTCCGTGTTTGTGTCTGCTGGATTAGGGATTGACTGTATCAGCCTCAGGGTTGGACACTTCAGAGAGAGCCTGTATTGTGTATTCACTCAAGAGCTGGTTGTGCACAGGAGGCTACCAGGACCAGAAAGTTGTCCTAGAAATGATAATCCTAGATTTTTAACCTCTTCTCTGCTTCCATGACCAGGTCTCCTTGCTTCTTGTACTGTGGGCAAGAACATGCAGGAGTGGAGCCTTTAATCTGAAAACAGCATCTGAACTTTAGTGCTCAAAGACTTTGAATCTTTGATATAATTTCTGATACAAAGTTCCAGGTCTCTCCAGAGAGGCTGCTTTTCTACATAACTCAATGGGAGGAAAAAAAAAAGAGGAGGAATATTCTATGGCTCCTGGACCCTAAGCTGCAGAGAGACCAGTGTGCTGTTAAGACTGAGGCCAGCATGTCAGCAATCATGGCTTGGGACTGAATGCTCAGCTTATGAAACATGAATTGAGATGAAATACCTTGGCAGCCTTGTTGTGTTTAAGATGTACAAGGAATAATCAAAACCACAGACACTTACCTGAACAATGATGTTTGTTTATTCAGCTCACATCAAGGCTCTTCCTATTTCTTTCCTTAATAGCAAGACCATTTAAGAGCCCTGCTTTTACTTACTTGAGCGCAGTTTTGCACAACACCAGTTGCCATTTTTATTTTTGCAAGTACAGAGGGACACAGTGTGGTTGAGTTTGTCGATAACTGGACGCAGAGACAACAAGATAAGGGGTTTATTTCCCACATTGCTCTGCTGTATGACAGCCAGCCGCTCTCTAGGCTTTTGTGTCCCTCATCCTGCCTAGCCTGTCCATGCTGTGAGTTCTCTGAGGCTGTGACTGTCTCCCTGTGTATGTCCAGTTTGTAACATCATGGGGTCCCACGTTGGCTGAGACCTCTGGATCCTTTGGTAATGCAGACACTCATTAAGTGGTGAGTCATACATAGCCATAAACATCTCTGGTAACCAGAGGATGAGACATGCAACTGCTCACAGTTTCACCCACAGTTTATTCATAGCAGTTGCAAACTTGCAGATGTTACAATACTGTATTGGCTCTTTGAAGCCCACTTGAAAATTGTGGTGCTACCAAACAGCAGCCAACGCTTTCAGAAAGTATCCTAGGTGATGCATTCTTGCTCCATCTTTTCTCATTTATAAAAAGCACTTGCATTCAGCATTGACCTTACACAGGAATAGATAAGGTATAGAATTTTATCACACAGATAACCCCACAGCATGCTTTGCTATGGCAGACCCAAAGAAACCCTGGTACCAATGCAAACTCAATGCAAGACTGAATTAGAAGTTGAAAGCCAAACCACTTCTATATCCCAGAAGCAAGAAGTGACTGTGGAATTGAAAGTCACGTAGATGAAGTAAGGCTTTGAATGCCAATAAAGGTGAACAGCTGGAGCAGATGCAACCTGATGGGCTTTTATTGAAGGCCTCAGGTTATGTGCCCCAAATCAGAGGTTCCCTACAAAGAGCAGCAAGACGTCTTCCAGCATTCAGTCCTGGTCCTTTGCATCTAACTCTTTTTTTTTTTTTTTCCTCTGGGCCAGCAACGCAATGTTTGGGATGCAATCTAATGTACCTCTCAGTATCTGCCTGAGGAATAACTATTTTTCAAAAAAATTGGAGTTCAGCAGAGCTAAAGTTGACATTTTTTAATGATATTTCTCTACTGTCAGTAAATGAGAAATTGCCCTTGGAAAGCTTTATGGGCGCAGTAGCAGCCAGTCCATGTACTTATATAACAGTATTGCTTCCTGTTGAGTTTGTTTCCCAGAAAACTTTCCATGACTTCTGCCCCTTTGCTTAAATGCCAGCAATCCTTTCTCCATTTCACTGACAGTCCCTGCAGTCTGCAGCCTTTTCCCTGTTTATTTTGCTGTTCCTGGCATTCCAGCTGTCCTAATTAAAGCAGCTTCTCTTTCTATTTTAGTCTGTGTATTCAAGCTCAGGTGTGAGAGCACCAACTGCAGACAGGTAGCACACAACCATTTGATTTCCAGGGGATTGCACCCACCCTGCTCTGCTCTGGATCATGCACTGCTCTTCCAGGGTTAAAGGTTCGCTACACACAATTACTTGGATAAACAGCTTGGACATATCCCCTGCTCTTCAGCTGAAACCTGTAATTGTTTCAGCTTTAGGAAATGGAACTCAAGTGTATTGATTCAGCACAACGTGTGTATTTCAGTATCTTCCCCAAACCCCTCCACAGTTCTCATTGTGATTTAAGATTTCGTAGCAAGAAGAATTCTTAGCTCTTGTGCCAGCTGGTGTAGGAACAGCTAGGCTGAGTCAAATCTGGATCAGACAAAACCAAGAGCATGTGTCTGGCAGACTCCTAGACGAGGTGCTTTCATGGGCTTGTGTAAAACCCCCACAGCAGTAATCCTCAACTGTGCTTCCAATTCCTCCCTCTGCTTTAGGCTGATTTGAGTCCTAGATCCAAGGTTAATTGCTGCCTCAACATATCGTTGTTATTTTTTCTACGTACCTTTTTAAGGAAATGCATCCTTACAAGTTTGGTCTCTTTCTCAGGTGCTCAGTTATGGTCTGCCCCATCTTTCTGGAGCCGTTATCCCTGCCCATCCCATTGTGCATCAGAGCTGTCTCAGGGCTGCTTTAACTGTGCCTTATCCCAAAACTTCCACCACCCTTGGGAAACAGAAGAGTTACAACACACAAAGCTTCAGCCTCTCTTCCAGACTCTGGAAGCACAGTGGAGATGAAGATTTCAGAGGTGGTGACAACAAGGCACAAACCCTGCCCAGGGCTTTCTCAGGAGCACTCATGTTCACTTTTAGCTGCTACTCCAGCCTCGTGTGACCAAAGCCAGGATTTTCTCGTCATCTGCCACTAGAAAATGCCCTTTTGACCATGATCATAGCTGAAGTATTTTTTCTTCTGAATTTCTTCTAAGGACAAGGAAAGTAAAGCTGTTCCAGCATAGAAGCTGTCCAAGTTGAGCTTGTGCCCAGGAAGTTTTTGCAGTTCAAACCCCCAAAATGAGAACTTAGAATGGGCTGACGACAGATCGTTAATTACTGCCTTGCATGGGAAATGGTTAAATGTAATCATCTCCATGCTCCAGAGACCCAGTTTTTGTCAATGAGCAGGCTGGCCTGGGTGTGCTCATTCATGCTGCCTCCGAGTCCTCCAGGGCTTGCTGTTGTAGGAACTTTTTTAGGAAATAGGCATAGGGATCCCATTGCCACTACTCCCTCAGCACCAGCTTGGTCCCAGCCCTGCCCATCACTGGGCTGCCCTCAGCTGTACCAGAGCAGTGTTTGTAGGGGCCATTCCCAGCCACATCACTGACACAATCCCAACATCTCCATCTCTCACTCCTCCTTTCTCTGGACCATTTCAACTGGTGGACCACCAAGCCCCTCTTCTTGCAGTTTCCTTCCCCCAGGCTCTTGTAATATCATTTCAATAAGATTTTTTCAATGCAGGGAGGTAAACCATTGAGTTTGGCAGTGGTTGTTTTTCTTCACCGAGAAGACCTGTGTCCATCTCCAGGAATTGGTACATTGCTTCTGCTCCTTCTCCCGAGCTCTAGCAGTTCTGCTGGCTTTGCCTTTTTGATGTAATTGTTTGGGGCAGGATGTGGTCATGTTGTGGCCACACAGGATCTGCAGGGAAGGAATAGATGGTTGATATTCCTATAAAGGACGTTAAAGGAAAAGAGACAGCAGGGAAGCAGGAAGGAAAGGAAGCTAAATATGTAAAATTACTTCAGTTGTTTCTATTGTGATGGCTGTGTGACTTTGAGCTTAGTTTAAACCCATGTAAACCAGTCCATCTGCCAGTAACTCCACCCTTCTCTTGTTCCAAAACTATGGAAAGAACCAGAACACCTACCTCTCCCACCAGCTCACAGACAAGGGGAAAAGCAACTCTATTTTTGCAGAGCATCCCCTGTAATTAGGTTTGCTTTTCCCCCCTCTCCCCTGGGCTCCTGCCCACGCATCACAAGAAAACACCCAGCCCCAGGCCTGGGGTGGCAGCGAAGGGATGGCAAAAAAGGAGAAAAGGAAAGAAAACATCCCCAGGAAGCAAACAGATCTCAAAGGTTTTTGTGAATTTTGTACAGAGAAAGATTTGGAATTAGAAGAGAGCTGTTAAACTGGAAAGAGACAGGGCTGGGCTCCCTTCCCCAGTGTCACAACTCATGGGAAACAGCAGGGAAACACTTTGCTCACAGCCATTTGTGGGACATTTGTGGCTGTATTTATCTATGAGATTCAGCTGTATTCGATATATAAGTATCATCATGAATTTAAAAAAAAAAAAAAAGCTTCTGGAGCTAGATTACACATTCTGTAATTTGTAGAAATAGGGAAAAGGTTGAACTTGCTGGGCTGTGTAAGGCAGTAACCAACTGAGCTGTGTGTCTTTAAAAGTCAATAACTCTTCAGCTCAGCTGAGCGGGGGTGGCTGAAAGCTGTAGGAGCAGAGGGAAGCGATGATGACTTTCATTTTCTTTGTGTTCAGTTCCCCTGGTGCTGGGCTGGTGACAGTGCATCAGGCTCTGCCATAGCTGCTGTTTCTGGGTGGGGATTGATGGGGAGGCTGAGTTAGGGCTCCCAGCTGAGATGAATCTTTGCCATAATGACAGGTGTGCTGACAAGAGGAGGAAGAGGTGGTGTGGGAGGGGGCTGTGTGCTGCCAGCCCCTACCACTTGCTCTAACCCTTACCCATCTGTTGGTCTGAGCAGGGAAGTTCAGTGGGTTTACATTTCAGCCCTCTCTGGAAGGATGCTACCTGCCCTGCAGCTCTTGGTTGTCACACCTGGGACACAAAGGGACACAAAGGACGGATTTCAGCTCTGCTGGACGTAATGTCACTAAAGGAACAGGAACCATTTCTATTCCTATGAGAAAAAGAGTCCAAGGAACTCCAGTGCTCCTCCTGAGATGCACACCACCAGCTCTGCAGCTCATGCAAAAACAGCTGCAAAGGCTGCAGAGGGTCCCCTTGTATGGAATGGGCCCCTGAGGAACACACCAAGGGTATTGCACTGGGAAGTCTCTGTAGTTGCTACTCACTGGGGCTTGTGATGACTCGGAAGAAAGGGAGCTCCCCCCAAATCTCGAGTTAAAATGGAGAAACGATGCTCGCTGATGTGAGGACCAGGGGTGCCTTGTGTCTCCCTGGGATGTAGCACCCTTGCTGGGAGCTCCTGCTTAGCAATTACTGATCCCGTTTCCCTGTAGCACAGTTTCTGAAGAGGGGCACCAGCTACACTCATCAATGCTGGTCCAGGCCAAAGCTCTGGAAAAACTCAAAGGCATTTCCATTTCACTGCAGTACTCCTGGGTTCTTCTCCCAGCTCAGCCATTGTCAGCCTAATTCAGTCAGCCGGGTCTTTAGGGGAATCAGTGCAGTGTGGGCTCGTCTACAGAGGGAAGCATCTCAGCAGAGGAATTTGAGATACGAATTAAGGCAATCCCAGCCTGGCTCGGTTGCACAGCCAGCAAGGTCCTGCAGCATCGTGCATGGCATGCCAGCCAGGGTCAGGGAAGATGCAGAGGTTCTGTCTGCCCTCCCCAGGGTTCCCCTGGTTGATGCACACTTGGCACATCTGCGTCTGGCTGAGCACCCTTCCACCTCTCTGACCTGAGAGCAGTTTCTTGGGCAAGAGAAGTGGAAACAGGAAGCTTTGCTCACGTCTCTCCCACCTCTGGAGATGCAGTTTGACCCCGTGGAGCAGCCAGAGAGAAACAGGATGTCAGTGACCCATGTTGGCAACGTCTGTGTGCTCCTGACGAGCCAATGGACTGGACCAGGATCCTGGTTTGCTTTCTGTCCCACCAGGGAGTTTTCTGTGCAGACCAGTTGCACTCCTTCCAGCGTGAAAATCACTTGCTGCTTGAACCACTCTGCTGATTACTTAATGCTGGCGCTGGGAACTGGCAGTCAGACGTCTATAAGCAATCTTTGACAGGCTCGTCCTTGTATGAGAAAAACAAAATTCAGATGGGGAACAGCAACAAAATTCCGTGACTAAGCTTTATCTTGGCCGAGATGCCTCTCCTGGCTGGTTTCATGTCCCAGCTGGGGACAGCTTGCAGAGGATCACTTTGAGGAGCTGCTGCTGTAGGGGATGGATTGCTGTGCATCACTGTACCTTGCTTCTAGAAACACTCAGAGGGACGGCTTGGAGCCAGGGGCAGTGCCTCTCTATCTGGCTTACTGCTCCCCCGTTGTTAGGGTTTCAGAGGTCCCTTTGCAGACTGGGGGTTCCTTCAGTCTTCCTCCAGGAAAAAGATCAGATTGAGGTTGTTTTATGATGCCCCTTTTCCAAGCACAAACCTTTTCTTCTTTTTTTTTCGTTAATTCAACTACCTATAGATAAAGAAATCTAGGACTCCAAGAAAGTCTGCAGCTGCAAGGAGAGAGGTTTTGCCGTTCTGTGGAAATTTTGCAATTCAGGATCGCCTGTTCAGGCTCGCCATGGCAGAGATGTCCTCAAGTTTGCATTACGAAGCAGACACTTGCTCTGTGGGGCTGTGGGCAATGTATTTCCTACATGAGTTTGCCTGAGATCAGATTGAAGCATCCTCAGATGTTCCCACCCTCCAGAGGAGGGATGGATTTATTGCAGCGTTGCTGTGCAAGCGGAGCAGTTCCTCTCCGATCACGCGCTGCCTCGTTTTCTGGAATCACAAGCAGCTGATTAAAAGGGTTTTAAAAGTTAATGGCTTTATTTCTCGGCTCAGTGTGATCATTCATCATACTTACTGGTAGAAGAGGCATCGCACACATGACTGAATCCAAGCAACCACAAAACTGCCTGGAAATCCCCAGCAAAATGTCAGCAAGGTCCAGCAGGCTTTATGGCAGGGCTGGTTTGCTCTGAGATGGCAGCAGAGGGTGCTGCCTCCCCAGGGCAGGCAAAGGGCCCCCTGCAAAGCAGCCACGGGAGCCATCCGAGCTTCTCCTGGGAGCTGTTTTACTTTTATCTGTCCATCTATGTATATTTTCTGGGCAAAAATAACCGTTCACTTTCAGTGATACTTGGTTTGCAGGAAGGGCACGGTGGGAGCAACCACTTCTGCGCTGTGCAGTTTGTATCCATCCCTGCTCTGGAGGATGGTGGGATAGGATTGTGCATGGGGAGAGGTGCAAACTTCCTGTTAGAGCATCGCCTGCTGCTTGGGAGATGGGTTTTCCTCCCAATTTTGGCACAACTGAATAACTTCAAGGTGACAGATCGCCATTGTGTGCCTCGATGGCTCTGCTTTTAGGACAGGTTCTGCTCTTCTTGTCCTTTGCTATGAAGCCGTGAACACGTCTGGGGGTGCGCGGTGTCCCCGTAACTCTAAGGGTTTTTGCTTCCATCTCTGCATCGTTCCAGGCACTTCAGCTGAAGTCTCTCTGCCAGGTGGGAACACAACTCACCTGAGCCCCTTTTCCCACCACCACCAGTGACAGCAGCTCTGTTAGCACAGCCCAAGCCCTCCTGGCTGGGCACTCTCATATGCAACAGCTTTCCCTGTTCTCAGCAGAACAACAGCTCCACGCAGCAGCCCTTAGAGCCATACCCACCCCGCTGCTGTCCCTTGTCCCAGAGCAGCAGGGAGAGCCTGACCAAGGCAGGATGCGACCCATAGATGGCACTGGCCCTCCATCACCAGGGTCCTGGGGCACCATCTGCCCGGGCTGGGGACGTGAGTAACCCAGCTTCACCCCCGGGCTGCCAGCAACACCCACGGCCCCGCAGTCCTTATGTCACCGTTTGGCGATGGAAGTGGGTGGCTGAAGGTGTCACCAGCAGGCTGCGGGTTTTATTGATTTTCACGTCATGCCGTGCGCTTAATGAGGGAGCGCCTTAATCATCTGCTGCCTGCAATATAGGCAGGCAGCAACAGGAGGCTCTCGGCCTCCGACACCGAAAGGGCCATCCGTGTGGGTTCGAGTCAAACCTCTCTGGTTTTGCTGTTTTCACTAAAATAACAAAATTTGCCCCAGAGCTCTGCAACTGCACAGGCTTGGAGAAATACCCTCAGTCTGAATGTGGGATCTGTTACAGCTCAAGAAGACGTTGCTTCCTTTTTTTATTTCCCTTCCATCAGCATCTTGGTGCCCTAACAAAGATACAGACATCATTTTACTGAGTGAACTGTGGGACGTGGAGGTGGCTGTGCGTTGGTGCTGGGGTTTGGGGCCCCATCTTACCTTCTCCCTGAGGAGCAGATGATGTTCTTGTTGTGCCCAGCTCCACGCTGATGGGATGCACATTGCTGAAGCTCTGCTGGTGACCGTGGGCTGTGGAAAATTTCAGCCTTCTGGCCGGAAGACAGCCACTGGCAGGGCTCAGAGGAGAGCAGTAAACTGGTGAGGAGCTCGAGGGACTGGTTGGTGACAAAAGGCTGAATCAGATGGTGGGGAGGGGCTGATGGCGTTCTTGGAAGATGCCCAAGGAGGGAGAAAGATTTTCTAGGGAACATCGGCAGGTAAACAACCAACTAAAGGGATGAAAACAGAGGATGACTGCCAGAAAAAAGCATGATATATCTCTGGGAGAAGTCCCATCACCAGGGTCACAGCACTGGAAAAACCCAGGGAGACTGTTCAGTGTTGACCCCAGAGAGATGAGCTGGGTGGAACTCTCTCTTCTCTTTTGCTGCCTTTCCTGAGATCATTTCTGTCCTTTGGGGGACAGAGATGTGTGCTTTAGAGTAACAACGTGACTCTGCTGCTTTTGAAATTGAAACGTCCAGGCTGTGCTGGTGAGAGTGGGAACTGTACCAAGGCAGGGTCTGGCCTCATCCCATTTGCACCAACCAGAGCCCACTGGAGGGGGTGGTGGGCTCTGCCCGGCACGGCTGAGACCCCTGGGGCTGAGGCAGCTGGGCTGCAGCCCTACAGCCCGAGAGCAGCAACATCAGCAGTGATCTGTAGGCTGGTGATGATCCCAGCATTAGCAATCTGCAAATTCCAACTTACACCAGAGCCACAGCCATGGCTGTGACCAGCTCCGAGGGAGGACAGGTCACTGCCTGGGCCATCAGCCCAAGATTTTGGTGACATTGATCCCACCCCACATCACCTGTTCCCCTCCTTGGCCGTGTTGACTTCTCTATTTCAGTTCCCCTGCACGGTACGTGGTCTCATGCAGGAATTAGAGGATGCTCTGCATTGACTGTGTAAGGTCTCTGTTGGTAACCGTCAAATCAGACTTTTTTTTTTGCTAGTGCAATGTTCTTTTCTGCTTTTCCTGTTCTGGGAATTACCTCCTCCTGTGATCCCCCCTCCACTCCCAGCAGGAACACAACGTTGGAAAACAGTGTGAAAAATTCCTTCCCTGGATTACTCCTTGGGGAAAAGGGTGGATGAAAATGGAGGGGATCTTATTCTGAAAGCCACCACTGGGGCATTTACCTCGCTTAGTGACAAAGGGCCCCTTTAGTGCTGTCTGCATCCAGTGAACCCAGAGCACTGCACAAGTTTTCCAGGTGTTCCAAGCTTTCACCTGCTGTGCACCATTGGATCCAGACCCACACTCTTGTTCTGAGCTGGCCCCAAACGTGCAGATTGACTTTGGTCTGAGGGAGTGGGTGGCTCTGGAGGTGACATCCCTGCCCGATTTTGCAGATCCACGTTTTGTGTCCCGAGATGTGGTCACGAGCACACGAGTGCCTTGCTCTGCAGCCAGGGGCTGCGCCTGCCCCTGGGTTCTGCAGCTCCCATGGTAGGAGTGCTGCAGCATCCGGTCGGTGTCTGTTCAACCCCGAGCTCTTCCCTTACTCCACCACCTCCTCCCACACACACGGAGCGATGCTGCCAGAATGCCAGAGGCACGGCAGCGGGGAGCCAGCCCTGCTCTCCTGAGCTGGGAGAAAGGCAGACAGAGGAGAGACAGCGCTGGGAGCAGTCCATGCACCCAGGGAGAGCCAAGGCTGCCAGACAGACGCAGACAATGCGCAGTCAACAGGCAGAGCTCCTGTCCTGCCCAGACGGACAGACAGACAGAGACTATCAGGCTGAGGAGGAGAGATAACCAAGGCTCCTCAGGCAAAGGAAGGGGTATGGCAGGGGGAAGCGCTGCTTGTCCTGGCTTGTTCCTCCCGTGATGGGTTGCAGTGGGAGCGCACCCTGGGTGCCCAGCGTGGCAGCTGCAGGCTGGGATGTCTGCAGGGCTGAGCACAGCCCCGGGGACCGGCAGCATGGGGAGGTGCCTGCAGCTGGGGAGACCTCGGGCAAGCTGCTTCTCCTCCTCTGTGACACATTTCTGCAAGAGCTAGGGCGAAACTCATTCCCTGAATTCCTTGGGGTCCTCACATGCTATTCTTGTGCACGTGATAATCAGAGTCGGGCCCATTTCAGGTTGGGAAACCCCAACAAACAAGGAATCCATCCATCAGGAGCGTTGTTATTGAGCAGATAGCCAGGGCAGGCCCCATCTTTCCTTGGCCAGCAGCCCTGCAGCTCCCACAGGCACAGTGGTGGTTGGCTTGGGCAGCTGATTGCTGCCTGGGAGTTCTCCCCATGGAGCCGGCTGGTGCAGGAAGTGTTGCTGATGATTCAGCAGGTGATGCTGTTCTTTCTGAGTCACTCCCGAGGCGGGCTAGGAGGGGGGAGATGATGCCAGTGGAGATGCTCTCAGCCAGACCAGATTCAAACCTGATGGCTTAGGTCATTAACTGCCCTGTGATAGCCTAGGATACTGCTTATCCACAACTGATAAGAGGAATCGCTGTGTGGCTCCTATGCTCCATCCCAAGGCAGATTCATTTCAGGTGGAGAAGGATTGTGAATTTGCAGTCAGTGCAGGTAAAGGGCCTCAGGGCTTTTTTTTTTTTTTTCCTGGCTGTCCACTGTGAAAAACACTTGTTTCTTTGTGCATCACCTGCAAAACTGAGATGGCCACATTTGGGGGTTAAGTGCTGAGAAAGCCATGCATTCAATGTTGGGTTGTGCTTGGACCACCACAGAGCAACAGCCAGAGCGCAGGAGAATATCTAGATTAAAAATGTAGTGGTAGAAAACAGTGATGACATTTTCTTGTTGCCCTGCTCCCGTGCTCCTTGGAAACAGGAATCTCTGTGCTTCCATCCTCACATCCAAACTTTCAGAGCCAAACATGGTCCTGGCATATTGGCTGATTCCAGATTCCCAGTTCCTATTCAGCTCAATGGAAATCACATTTGCTTACACCAGCAGGGCTGGATCTGGGGGAGCCCTTTGCTGTGTTGTTTTGCTGGCAGCAGCAGCTGCTCCTCCTGTCCTTGCTGTGTTCCTCTGCCCCCAGAGCCTGGGCTCCCTGCTCCTGCAGGTTGTGAGCCTGGAGGTCACTGGAGGGGCTCACAAACCCTGCATGGAGCAGCCAGCTGGGCCCTAAGCTCTTCCTTCCCCAGCTGTGGTCACACATGAACATGAAATGTCCTTCATCACCTCTGGCTCTCAGCAGGCTCAGGTACAGACAGGCAATGGGCAGAGGACTCCACTGCCTCAGGGCCAGCCCATGGCTTGAGTTCATGTTCCCCAGAAACTGGACAGAAGTCTTCCTACCCTGCACACTGAGGTTAAAATCTGCCCATCTAGACAGGCACAGAGAGCCTGGAGCCTCAGTTGCTGCTTACCAGCAGGGCCGAGAGCTCTGAACTCCAAACACCCTTTCCCTCTGTAATTAGGTTTTATTTTTAGGTGTCCCTTCCTTTTTCTATTTCAAGCCTGCATCCTCCGCAGAGTAAACCGGAGAAGGTGCACTGAGCCGAACCCGCTGGGTTTGGGAAGCAGCAAAACGAGGCTTCTAAACTGGGCTCGGAGGCGTAGGAGCCATTGGCGAGGGCTGGCAGGGAGCCCTGGCACAGCGCAGACCGCAGCTCTCCCGCGTGGGGCTGCAAAGGAGCCGGGGCTGCCTCGGGGGGACGATGCTGTCCCATCTTGCTGCTGAGCAGGTGGATGGGTGCCCCGTGCACCCCGTGCTTGGCCCAGCTGGGTCTCAACCTCGGGTGATTTGTGCTGAAGAACCGGGTTTTGGTCCTGAGCGTGCAGAGATTCGTGGCTTTAGTGATGGGTTCCATCTTCGGAGCACCGATGAAGATGATGGATATCCCAGCTCCACGGAGCTGCGCTGAGGATGGAACTTCTTTTCCTCTAAAGCGACTTCCAAGTCCCTTCATTTTGCGTTTATGTTTATCTGACCTGGTAATGAGCTTGCTTAGCACTTTGTGGATCGAATACCGCTGTGACAGTGACAGAACATTCCCCAAGCAGCAGCAGAACATCACCAGAGCCCCTGCTGGTCACACCCAAGCCCTCGGGGGGCTCTTCCCTCCCTGCCCCTCCTCAGGTCCTTCCCATAGCCCTGCAGGAAGGAGGCTCACCCCATGGGACCACCCCAGGCTGATGGTGGGACGAGCCTGGTTCCTCCTGGGTGCTTTTGGCCGAACCAAACTTCTCACTGCGCTGCACCTCAGGGCTAATAAATGCTCATCAACCCCAGATTCCTCTACAGATTTTCTCGAACAGAGTTGAGGGAACCCTTTGTTGAGCCACAGGGTTGGGGGGGGTCAATGCTGGGGTCCCTCCAAATTGTTTTGCCCAGAGACCTCAACTCCAGCCACCCCAGTGCAGATTGTTCCCGAGAAACCCCCCCTGCAAAGGCGAGGGGAGAAAGGGAAGAGGTGCTGAGCTGCTTTTGCATTCCCCCAAGGTGCGTTCAGCCCCTCACTCTCAGCACAAAGGGAAGCAGCCCTGGGAGCACCCTGCATCGCACGGGAGAGCCCGGAGGCTGCTGCACCATGGCCTGGGCTGCGGCTCTGTCCTGCTCCCATCCTCGCCTGCCCACCCTGCTGCAGCCTCTGGGAGCTTCTGGAGCTGCACGCAGACAACGATGGCCTGGGAGAGCAGATTTACCAGCGCAGATGGTTTCACTTAGTGCTCAAGACACATTAAAGCCAGCAAAGGTTTATATTTAGCCGGGCTTCTTTAAGAGGAAAGCCTTTTATCCTGCTGGCTGGTCATCCATCAAGCCCTTGGGAGGGCGGGGTCGTGTCTCCAAATAGATCCCACGGACAAGCAGCCACTGTGAAACCACATTTCCTCCTGGGAGGGCCCTGCAGAGACAGCGATGGCTGCGGTGCGGCCGCTGGTCGCCAGCCCTGGGCAGCCCGGTCACGGGGAGCTGGCAGGGACACAAAGCACGAGCAGGGACACAACCAACGCGGGCACCGTCTCGGCATCGTGGCACTTCAAGCACCTCGTAGCCCTGAGCCAACGCTTCTCGCTTCTGCTGCTCGGAATGGAATATGCACTTGGAAGGTTTCATCGGGTTTTAGCCAACAAGTGATGTTTGGAGCTGAGCTAGACGTGGATCTAGCAGCTCCCGGGGTGTAAAGCTGCTGCTCTGCTGAGGGGCAGCTGTTGTACAGCAGTGATGGAGTCCATGGAGGCAGCCCTGCAGCTGGGTCTGGTGTTTCCCAGGGTTTCTGCCATCCGACTGCTCCCAGCATCTCTGCATTTTGGGAGCAGCTAAAGGGAAGGTGCTGGCTGTAAGGAGAGCTCAGTAATGAAATGCCAGGATAATAAAACACCAGGCAGCTCTGCTGCAAAGGACCCTGGAGTCCAAGCTGCATGCTTGTCACTATGACCAACCCTCTTGGACAAACCCTTGGTTGCATTTCTGGATCCCCACCTAGAGCAGATGCAGCACTGCAGTGGGGATCTCCAAACCCAGTGGGCATGGCAGCCCCCTGGGGCAGTGCTAATGCTTCAGCCACGACCGGGAAAAATTCAGGGAAGGAGAAACCTGCCGTCAAGGACAAGAAAAGTCACTTGGCTGGAAGCTCCTTTTGCTCCCGCCAGTATAAATGTTAGCGGGTTTACTTCAGGTTTACATTGGCATTGGTGAGAGGAGAGTTGGGCCCTGGTTCTGTGTTTCATAGCCCTTGTGAGAGCATGAGTGCATGTGAGCATCATCGTTCCCTTGGCTTTTCAGCGAGCCATGTGTCACTGATGTTGCTTTAATTGCCACAGATGGACCAGGACCCCCACGCTGTCCCGCTTCGTCCCAGCGATCGCAGCTCCCACCCCAGCAGCCCAGTGCTGTGCCCCGGTGGTAGCAGAGGAGATGCTTCAGGCTCTGATGTCTGAGCTCCCTGGCGTGCAGGGCAGCGGTGGGGCCCCTCTGGGATCACACTGCTGATCCTAGCGAGGTTCCCTCCCCTGGGAAGCTACCAGGGCCCAGGGAGGGGCTGTGTGTGTGCACAAGCAAAACCAGTTTGGAACTGGAACCAGTCTGAGATTAAGCCATTTCCTTTGCTCTCTTTCCAAGAATGAACTTTATTTTTCCAGTTGATCTGAAACAGGGAATATTGGGACTTGTTTTTTTTTCTTTTTTTTTTTTTTTACTTGTCTTTGGATGCTTTCCCAGAAAAACACAGAAAATGAAACATTTAGTTTTCTTCCCAATGAGAAAGTTTCTTCTTTTCTGGGAAGAGGTGCAAGGGTCGGACTAGAACTACTGTCATCCCTGTGTCGTGAGGAGCAGCTACAGATAGGAAACGCATCCCCTGGCCACACAGCTGCCTGTCTGCTGGAGAAGGAGAAGGGACAGGGCTGTGAACGTGGCAGAAAACCCATCCTTGTGTCTGGAGAACGTGTTCAGCCACAGCAGCTCCGCACACGTGGAGCCCTCCAGGTTGCCCACGCTTGGAGCCCTCCAGGTTGCAAGGCCTCTGTGCTTTGGGGGGAAGAAAAGGGTCTGTTGACTCATGGAGGAAATGGGGAGATGCACAGGAAGGTGCTGGTTTACTGGATCCAGCAGTGTCTCAGCTCCAGATTCCCAGCACCGGGTTGCAGCTGGCCCTGGCTCAGGGTGGTTTTAGCATGGTGACCTCCTGGCCCTGCTCGTATTGCTTGGCTTCCAGTCCCTTCCAGTGGACAAAAATGAAGGCTCTGCAGTTTTTCTATTCCAGTTTTCTGCCTTCCTGGGGTGGAGGTGGTGCAGCTCACTGCGGAGCGGAACGGTGGAGGACTCAGGGGCAGACTCTGCATTTTTCCTCTGCTTTGCTTGGATGGTTTTTTTCCAGGTTTCCCATCTCGTACACTGCCTTTGAGGTAGGGGCAGCCTCTCAGCTGAGGGCCTGTACGTGCCTCTGCGATGCAAATTGCTCAGTATCCCAACACTGCAGCTCTGCCCAAGCTCAGCTGGCAGTGACCCAGGCAGGGAGCAGCTCTGGCTCCTGAGGACCACGCAGGGCTCTGCTGAGTGCTTTGCAGGGGAGCGGAGCTGAGGCTGCTCCTTCCTCTCCAAGACCAATTTGCTGTGACAGCCAGGGCAGGAAGGGGCTGACAGTTCTGTTTTGCTCCCCACCTCCACTCTCCGGCTTTGAAGACCTCCCAGTAAGTAACCCAAGCCCAGAGCTGCGGTGACCAACGCTGCTGGGGAGGAACTCGCAGTCTCTGAGGCTCTCACCGCCCAAGGAAGCGGCCTCTGCATCCCCACAAATTACAGGCTCCTGCCTGCCCTTTCGAGATGAGCAGGGAAATGGATGACAGCACAATATGCTCCCCCCCCCATCCCACCAAGCAGCCTCCTGCACAGCCCTCCTCTCCTGGGCAGAACCCGTTATCTCCGTCATGGGATGAAGCTCTCAGCAATGCTCGTGTGGTCTTCTGTGTGCATTAAGGAATTGTGCTGGATTCAGGTGTGAGTTCAAAGCCTAGCTTTGTTGTGGACTCTAGGTCATCCCCATGCCCAGTTTCCACTTGTGAAATGGGGTAAGAATACAGATCCCAAGGCCCAGATCTTCACATGTGCTCAGGCTCCGACTTCTCGTTGCCTCTTGAAGTCAGAATCACAGAATCACAGAACCATGGGGGTTGGAAGGGACCTCTGGAGATCATCCAGTCCAACCCCTGCTAAAGCAGTTCCCTAGAGAACTAGAAGCCAAAATGTGAACCAGAAGTCAAAATGTGCCTTCCAAGAACGTGGACCCAAATTCTTCAGTTGGGGATTTTCCCCACTGTGTTGCACAATGGCCTCTTCCTCTCAATAAGAAACGATGGGCAGAAAAATAACCCCAGTAGACAGTAACACAGAACGAGCAGCTTTGAAGGCAGTGGGATGCTGGCTGGATGTGCTTGGTGGCAGCGGGCTCCCCTGCACTGGGATCACACAACAAGCAGGCTGAGATGCTTTGCTGAGATGCTCCAGTGACTTCTCTCTGAGCTCAGCATTGCTCAGCACTGGAGTTCAGCTCAGGTCCCCCACAAGCTGCCCCATTCCCTGGAAGATGGAGAGAGGGAGGGATGTTTGATAAGAGCCACATAGGAGGTGAAGGAGATGCTCGTAAATGCTGCTCTGCTTGTCAGAAATGCTGTTCTGCTTTCACTGCAGCCCCTGATTTGTGAGCTGGGCTGAGTGCCAGACAGTGAGGGGCTGCCAGGCAGGAGGAGATGCGTGTGCATCACACGGGCAGATCAGCAGCACGGTGCTGCTGGCTCCCAGTTCCTTCTGCCCTGTCATTCCGAGCATTTCCAGACCCCCGGAAGGATGAGCTTTGCAGGCTTGATTTGGACAAAATTCTCAGTGTGTGTAGGACTCCTTTCAGCTGCTCAGCCTGTGCTGATCTCCTTTCAGCATCCCATCACCAGTCTGCCCATGTGTTCTCCAGGGAGCTGCATCTAAGAAGTGCAGACCACTGGGTTTGTAACACACACACTGCAGCTGCACCAAATTCTTCTGCTTAAACGGCTCCTTCCCAGATAATAAATACCCTTGATATTTTGGCAATCTCAGGAAGTCTGGGCTAGCTTTAAGCTGTTAAGTGAATGAGGTATCATTTAATGCAGGGTTTGTACAGAACACAGAGGTTGTCCTAATCAATACCCACTCCCCAAGCCCAGGGCCATTGTAGTCACGCTGTAGACATGCACAGCCACTGAGGGATGTTGTTTTCAGTTCTTCTCAGCACAGGGAGAGGTTTTCAGGTAACTTCAGTGGCAGCAGAGGCTACAGGGGAAGCGCTTTCTGGTTTCACACCAGCAGAATCCCACTGGCTTGAAAATGGAAAGAACTTCAAGCCTGCCAGCTGTGGCTGATTGATTGCCAGCTGTGGGGAAGACTCCTGCCTCATGGTAAGCACCATTGGAACAAGAACAGAGCCCTTCGTCTTCCTCTTGGTGGAAGATGTGTGGAAAGAGCCCCACGAGAAACCTCCGCACCGTCACTGCTCAGCAGCAGTTCTGCACTGCAGCCCAGGTGGATTACCTGGCTGGGAAGATGAACAGAGAGAGCAAGGGATCTGCTGTTTGAAATAGTGCCTGCTAAGAACTGCCACCATGAGACAACAGCTGGGCATTTCCCCCCATGTCATGCTCATACACAGAAGAGGGCTCACAAACAAACCTGCGAAGCAACGCGGTGGCTGCAGCCATCCAAAGCAGCCTCCAAGAGATGGCCAATTTGTCACATCCTTTGGTAGCATGTACCAGCTTAATTACCTTCCTTGTTAACAACTTGCAGTAGTTAGTTATTCATAAAATGCACTTACCCTGCCATAAATTTACACAGGCAAGCAGCGAGGGTGAGGAGCTTCTCTCCTCCACGTCCCCCTGGGCTCCCCCTCGAGCCCTACATCTCCTACATGGACAGGAGCCCACCAGGGCCTCAGAGCTGCTGCGCTGAGTTCCACTGAGTCATCGCCACCAGCCACATCCATATTCCCATTTCAGTTTGCCAGTTCACGTTTTATTTAGCAACGGGCATGACTCACCCCTAGGATGATGACAGCGAAGAGATGGAGCGATACCAGCACTGAACGTTCGGTTTCTTGGGGCTGAGCCCTTCCTATGCTTCTCTGCTTACATCACAAGCTGCAGAATTGGCTTTGCCATTTAGCATTGCCCCGGAGAGGAAAGTATGGATGCCTCCAAGGATGCACACGGGGAGCCCCAGCTGCTGTGGGGAGAGGAGGAAGCATGGCACGGAGCTCGTGGGGCTGAGCCTTAGCTGAGCTGTGCAACGTTAGTTACAAAACATGAAACCGGGCTGAACGTCCCTGGTTTCAGGTTTCACATCACGCTTTGGGATCCAGCCAGGTACCTCGAGCCCAGGCTGGGGAACTCTTGGGGGTGACTTCCAGCAGCTCCAGCAGTGTGAGCAGAGTCCTGCAGGTTGTAATGTTTGCCTTACAACTTCCGTGTTTGGAAACGAGCCTATTGAACACGCAGCTTCTGGACAGCAACCTCAAGCCAAAGGGTTTTTAGCTGTCATAAAGCTGACCAAGCTCTCAAGAAGAGATTCCAGCGTGCATTCTGTAAGTTGCAGAGGAAGAAAAAAGTCTATTAGCAATTAATTCTATATTAGCAATTAATTTTATAGAAACACCCAGAATTGATTTGACATTTTGCCTGGCTAGACTGATGGCATCTGATTCAGTGGATGGGAGCCCTGTTCTCATAGGTGATTTGTATTTTTTAAGCAGCTGAACAGTGCAGAATTCAGTTGCATCCACCTGGGAGGGCTCAGGAAAGCTGTGTGCTTCCATCAGAACTGAAGCATTTTCCTGGTTCCATCTACGTATCTACTACAAGACACTTCATTTTGATTTTACTGTCTCTGACCTCATTTTACGTTGGGTTTTATATTTGAATACCATTTTAACCATATATTCTACTGATAGCCGTGCTTTCTATTGGTGTGTATTTGTATATATTTTATATGAGCTATATTTGTAGCTCATTTTATATCACAATCCTACGTTACGAAACATGAAACACCCAAGGAAAGCAATTTCCATACCCAGCATCTGTATTTTTTCAAAGATCAATAACACGGTTTGGTTTGGGATGTAGTTTGGAGGACGTAGTTTGCAAGTCCCATGCAATGCAAGTTTGGTTTCCTTCACCCTACACGATCTTGGTGTCCGCTCCATAGGTGCAGGAGGGCTTCACTTCTTCCAACGCCCCAATCCCAACTGCTCAGCCGATGGTGAAGGCATCTGCCCCACTTCCCCTGCAGCACCAGAGCTGCCTGGAAGCTGAAATCAGAGGCGAGAGGTCCCGATCTGCACCCAGTGCTCGGGGTGACAGGCGTAAAGCGCCCGTGGGTTCGTTCTTCTCGACACCACGGGATGTGCCTGCAGTGGCTGCTGCCCTCCTTCCCCAGATCCTGCACGGCGTTTCCCTTTGATGCCTCTCTGCTCTGAGCTACTTCAAACAGCCCGGGGAGGGTGGTTCAGCCGGGGTGGTAATTACACCCTTTTGCAGCTCGCTGGTACTGCAGCCCCTTTGAAGTGAACTTACCACCCAGCCTCGTCGCCAGGAGCCACACGCACACGCATACCGCGGAGTTCAGGCTCCCTAGCAGCTCTGCCCTAGGGGCCCTATGGGAGGTGGGAGTGGACGGGGGACAAGGAAAGAAGATGAATGAGGGCTCTCAAAAAAAAAAAAAAACAACAAAAGCTCATAAAGCATCTACCAAATATGTTATTAACCCTTCGAGGGGCCAAGCACATCCCTGGTGGGGTCAGTGCACGTGCAACTTGACGTCTCCACTCCTGAGCAAAACCAGAGCACGCCAAGAAGAGGTTCTTCATCACTTGCAAGGAATCAGGAATCTCTCCCTAACGCTGGCCCCGATGAGCTCCATCCCCTGCCCTGGTACTACCACCACCCTTGGGTGGACACGTTCCCCATCAGCTCTCAGCAGGCAAAGTGCTATCCTGTTGCTCCCCGGGAGCAGGCAGGGTGATTTTGCAGGCTGTGATGCTCTGAGATCCCACTTGTGCAAGCTACACCCCTACTTCCATTGCAAACGCTGTCCTACATTTTCACGTATATACCTCAAAGATTTGAACGTTCCTTCTGAGCAGTGTCTGGGGTTTTATTGTCTCTGCCTGTAGCTCTGGGCAAAGGGCTCTGATTTCCCCCAGGTGGCACAGTGAGGATGTGAAGTGGGGCCACCCAGACCTGAGATCCATGCAAGAGTGATGAACTGTTCCCTTTGTGGGGAACAAAGAGCAAAGGAAACCAGCCCAGGTCTCCAGCCTGCCCCTGCCCTCGAGGTGAGCACCTCGAGACTGTCGAGCACCACTGGCACCTCTTCACTTGTTACGAACGTTAAAAATTAACCATTTAAATTTAACATTTAACCAATGTTAAAAATTGACAATGATCCACGAACTCAACAAAATTGGAAGTGATGGCTCCGAAGCACCTGGCACCAACTGCTCTTGGAGAATCTGAGTAGAACGGGCTCTTGTTGGGACGTGGAAACGTCCATACTCTGTCTGACCAGGCCCCTCCTTCTCTTGCTCTGTTTGGTGGAGATCACAAACCTAGATGTTGATCCTCTCTTTGGCTGCAACCGAGTGTCTCCCTGATTACAGACACAGCCCAATTTCTTTTGGCTCTGGAGTAACTTGATTGTGCCCTGGCAGCCCTCCTGGAGCCGCACGGTCGTAGACAACTGCACATCCCTCCTCCCCCCTCACCACCACCTTAATCACCGAGTCTGCCATCAGCACTGCTCCAACATGCAATTGTCTGGCAGACACAGCACGGTTTGAGGGCTGCTGAGGGGTAGCTGGAGGGAGCAAAGCCAAATGCGTGTGAGCTGCAGCCCTCTGGCTTTTCATCTCCAGCAAGACCACAAGTACCACTGCGTCATGCAGAAATCAGCTTTGTGAACAGCTGCCGTTCCAGCAACGTGGGTTGAGCCCAGCTCTTCCCATTAAACTGGGGCTGCTGGGGCAACTGGTTGTGCTTTGGCTTTTAAAGGTCATCATCTTCCCACCTTCCTGAAACTGGGGGGCGAAGGGGGTGAGCATGCAAGGGAGAACGGTAATAATAAACTAAAATATTTTGGTGGAAAGGATGTGAAATAGCAAATTAGTTTGAGTAGAGGGGCCACGTAGTCATTGCCATCTTCCAGTGCTCCCCTGGGATGGGCTTTTGCAGCCCTCTGCTTGAAAGGCCGAGTGCAGCCATGCAGAGGAGAGGTCCTACCCAAAGCAAAACGTCTCCCATTGAGGGCAGTGGTGTTTTGGAGGTTGAAAAACCCAAAGCTGGTGAATCTCTGTGCTCCTTTGAGTTTTAAAGGTCTGGATGAGCCTGAGAGTGATTTGAATTTGTTTTTGCAAAAGCAACATCAGCGTATTGATTAACTATTGTCTTCTCGTGATCCTGATCAGCACTTCACCACCGAAGACACTTCAATGTTTGCTGGCCCATTTAACACTAGTATATTTATTGCTAAAGATAGGCTCCAGCCAAAATCCTCATTCCCTTGGACATGGCCATACCCTGCTCTGGATTGCACAGCTTGGGGCTGCCTTAGGTTGGTGGTATTATATTCGCTTGTGCAATGAGCTTGCTTCCATAAAAGATGCTGCAGCTAAGAAATGCAGATATTCTTTACATTGGTGTGTTTGCTCCGTAGCTGTCAGAGGAGACCAGCAGTCATCTGGGGGAAGTCACCACTGCTGGCACGGCTGTATTCCTGCTCCTTGCACCAAGCACTGCTGTGTCGGGATGTGCTGGTTGTGCAGGTCACGTTGCTGAGGATCTCGGGCCCCAGAGCTCTGCACAGCCCTCACCCATCCTTCTCTTTCTGGCAGGGTGGTTTGTGCTGTTTGTGTTTGTTTTATGTTTGTGTTTGTTTTATGTTTGAGCAAGAAAACAGGAGCTGGGCTGGGAAAGATTTTGCAAAGGCCAGGGAGACAATGCAGGGCAGCGCTAGGAACAACATTGCTCACTGTGATTTATGGCAATGGAAAAAAATCCATTTTTACCCCCTTGATACCAGGAGGGAAACTCCTGAGCTGTGGGGAAAGCTCAGCACCGCTCACGAGCTCAGGCAGCGAGATGTCCTGATCCTGCCCCGAGGATGACATCGAGGTGTGAAATCGATCCCTGTGTCACCTGTGACTGTGAGCTCCCGAGGACGGTTTGCTTTGCTCGTTGGCAACGTTGGTGCCGGTGTTTGGGTCTCCTGGGCGTCATTGCGACACGGCAGTGGCTCTGGAACGAGAACGGTGGCTTTGATTGTTCAATAGCTGGGACAGGCTGGAAAACAAAGGGCACGTCCATGGCTATGGGAAGAGGCACTGGAGGCACCGTACAGCCAAGTCAGCAGCATCCGGGGAGGAGGGAAGGGCACAGAGATTGCAGGAGGGGCTGGGAGACAAAACAAGGGCAGGGACAGGGGTGGAGGTGAGCGGAGCCTGCAGGGTGGGGACAGCTTAGGCAGCAGAACGACTTCCAGCGTTGTTTGCTGCGTTTTGCACACCCGAGCTTGCAGAGGAAGCGGTGATGGCATGTGGCAGGCCAGGTGCAGCGAGTGGAAGGTGTGTGTTGGGTGCCCTCCTGGGGAAGGCTCTTGTGCTGGTTGCTTACAAACACCATGGGGGACACCTCACAGCCCTGAAATTGTTGGAATTGGAACAGAATTATCTTCTGTTCTTTGCCTGAGTTCTGAGGTTGGAGCAGCCATGCTGCTCCTCTGGGTGATCCCATCCCCGACCCCAAACCTGCTGAGATAACAGCGAGGCTTCCAGCTCTCCTGTTGGCCTGGGCCTCAGGTTGGCTTCCTTCATTTGGATGCCTCCGTGTGCTGCTACAGGATGATGATAAAGCTTTGTATGCATAATTGGGAAAACATAAAGCCTTAATGAAGGAAATGTAAATGCTTAACGCACTCCGTGGGTTCCAGGATGGTCCCAGGAGATGGGCAGAGGCCAAAGCAGTGAATAGAACTGCGTGGTGCTCCTTCACAGACTGCTCTGCAGCTGCCCTTGGTGGCTTTGAGAAAGAGCAGCAGCCAAAACGGGTACAGAAGTGATGTGGGAACCCAACAGGGAGTAGGAAGGTGATGTGTGCCCGAGGCAAAGCCTGGCACCCAGGGACAGCCCTGGCCTCACAGCAGTGCCTGCCTGCACACCAGGCCCTCATTGCCTGCAGTTTTCTCTGGGCTCAGGTGTCATCTTCCCCAGCTGCCACACAGCACAGCTCTGCCATGCATTGAGCATCGCTGCGTCCCTGTGCCCGCTGCTCCAGTGCGGGACCGTGGCAGCTCGCGAGGTCTGGGGGAATGGCTGGGAGCAGGGAGCCCACCCATGAGCTGCATCAGCCTTTGGTGCACAGCCCCAGGATGGCTCGGCTCCATCGGGACAGCGGGGAGCCCAGCCACCGCTCGCAGCCCAGCTCCCACCCTGGCTCAGTATTTGAACGAGTGCTCAGCTCAGTGCCCAGCTCAGTGCCCAGCTCTGTGCCCATCTCGGTGCCCATCTCAGTGCCCAGCTCTGTGTCCGACTCAGTGCCCAGTTCAGTGCCCAGCTCTGTGTCCCGCTCAGTGCCCAGCTCAATGCCCAGCTCAGTGCCCCACTCAGTGCCCAGCTCTGTGCCCAGCTCAGCGCCCAGCTCTGTGCCCATCTCAGCGCCCATCTCAGTGCCCAGCTCTGTGTCCCGCTCAGTGCCCCACTCAGTGCCCAGCTGTGTGCCCATATCAGTGCCCATCTCAGTGCCCAGCTCTGTGTCCCGCTCAGTGCCCAGCTCGGTGCCCTGCTCCCTCCCAGCACAGCTCCTCTCTGCTTTACCCTCTCCGTCAGCCTCTTGGCAGCCGCTGGATGCCGCGTGCCCGCAGGGGTCCGTGGGGGTGTGGTGAGCCGGAGACGCCCCGCTTGTTTATTTGGTTACCGTTCTGTGGTTTTCCAAAGGTGCCTGCAGGTCTGCAGGAGAATCTGCTGCGAGAGGGGCCTCGCCCTGTTCCCGTCTCCTCCCCGGGCCCCGCTGGTGCCGTGGCCGTGCCCGGGCTCTGGGCTCTGTCTGTGCTGCAGCCGTTGCTCTGCAGCTGCAGCTCTGCACAACCTTTGGCTTTGCAGTGCAGGGGATGGCACAGACTCCCCGGCACCCTGTGGTTAACCGTGTCCCTGCTGCTATCTTTTGCAAGGTTGGAAAGATTCTTTCACATCTTTCGAGGGTCTCAGTGATTGTGAAATCCTTTGTGTGTTGTAAAATCCCTTGTGCAAAGCTGGCACAGTGGGATGGCTGCTGAGATGGACGTTGGTGCAAGGGGAGCCCTGGGCTGCCCAGCTGCTGCCCTTCCACCATCCAGAGTTGGCACTGACCCCAGGACTAAGGCTGCGTCTCCTTCCCCTCTGTGTCCTCCTAGGAAATCCACCTCCAAATATTATTCTTGGCTTAGCATGAGATACAAAATGGATTGGAAGCGTAGCATTCCTAATGGCAGGAATTGCAGTTAGGAATATTTGCATGATGCGATGCAACTTACCCCATTTTACATTTGTTTTCCTCTGACCTGAACAGCGATCACACCCACAGGGGCTTGGATTGAGGGCAGATTCCCTCTGACAAAGGACTGCAAGGGGCAGCTCCCCTCCTGACAGCTCCCCAGAAAATCCAGCCAAGTGTGGCTGCTCCCACTCGTGGGGTCTGAAGCACACGGGGAGGTCACATCTCCCATAGCCTCGCAGGTGGGAGGCGATGCATGATTTAACTCCTGCTCCAAAAGCTGAGCCATAAAGCCACCCCTCTCTGTTGCACGGGGTCCTGGCAGCACACGGAGATGCAGGAGCTGGGGTGTCCCTGTTGGTTGCAGGGAGTGGGACCAGATGGCCTTTAGAGGTCCCTTCCAGCTCAAACCACTCTGGTTCTATCCTGTGACATCAGGGGGTGATGCTAAGGTTGTGCAGGAAGCACAGGGTGCAGACCAGCTGCTGCTTCATAGCAGGAAACCCCTGAAAGTTCCCATGGATTACACCCATAAAGCATTGATACCCTTCCCTAGTTTTGCAAGGAAAGATTCACAGAATCTGCACAATTCTAAGGTTTAACATCATTAACTCCTCCTCTCTAACCTCACTTCCCTTCTTCCATTTACAAAAGGGCATTTTAGGGACATGGTTTGGTGGGGATGGGCTGGGCTTGGGCTTCATCATCTTAGAGGTCTTTTCCAACCTCGATGATTCCATGGGTCCGTGAGTTATTTGCTGTGTTACGCACAGACACGCGGACACTGCTGGAGGGAGATCCACGTGGTTGGCATTGAGCATTGCAGGAGGGAGAGGAGCTGGCACCGCAGCCCAGAGGTGCTGGGGGGAAAGGGAGAGGGAAGGTGGTCCCCTAGCATCCCTCAGGGCTGTTCCCATGCAGGGCCTGGGGGCAGGAACTGCACAGGCTGGAGTTTGATTTGCTGTTTCTATGCATGGAACACGAGGGAGTCCAGCTTGGGTGGACATCCAGGTGCTGGGATTTGCAGGAAGCCATATCTCAAAGAGAAAGCTTCAAGGCAAGAGGGTGTGAGCAGGGGAAGGTTGGGGAACCCATCAGTGACGAAGCAGGAAAACACCTTCCTGGGCTGGAAAGTAGTAAAAACTCAATTCTTTTATAGCTTTTTTTTTTTTTCTAATTACCATGTGGTTTTATTGCATATATACCTGCTGAAAGCCTGAGCAGTCCTTTAACCCTCACTGCTCTTTGCTATAAATCATGTTGAAGACAGCAGTAGATATGAGAAAAAATAAAAATAAAAGAAGAGGTTCTTTGGTTTTTCACAGCTGTGGCTCCCTGGGTGCCTCCTTGGCTTCACACTCTGCTTTAATTTGGACTCAGGATGGGATCTGGGTGCTGGAGTTTCCTTACTGACCATCTCGTGTTTCTCCAGTGCTGATGAGCGCAAACACGCTCGGTGAAAATTTATGATTTGAGCTGTGGTCTTTCAGCTGTGAGAACAGCATCCATTTTCTTGCTCCCACTTTGGAGATGAGTGGAAGCAGAAGCTCTTTGCTCGGGGTCGTGCTGCGAGGCAGTGGGAGAGCCAGGAACGCAGCCTGGGACTCTTTACAACACATCCCTGTGTCTGAGCACGAAGGGACCCCACAGGAATAGCTGCAAACAGGATCCAGGAGCAGGTGACCCTCTGCCCTCAGCCCCTGCAGCCCGACATCCTGGCTGCCAGTCCCTTCCATCCCACACTCCCACCCACAGCTGGAAATAGCCGAGCAGCCCTGGCCAGCAGCTCCAACCGCTGCCACCTCCCCCTTCTCTGCAGGACACGTTCAGTCCCCGTCCCACTGAGAACATCGTGTCTGCAAGCCACTTTAAGTTGGTTTTGTTGGTTTTTTTATTGTTTCCTTAGCATTGCCCGCTCCCAGAGCAGCGCTGCTTTTTGCTCTTTAATCCTTTAACGAAGGGAGCAGGAACCCCTTTAACGCAGGGGGTGAGGAGGTGTTGGTGGGATGCAATCACCTCGCAGCCGAGCAGTGCTCTCCCCAGTGACCCAAACTGATGGATCGCTGCCTCCCTGCAGGCTGCAATTTCCTCCTCCCATCGTGATATTCCCCTGCAGTTAACGAGCACCCTGGGTGTAACCCAGAGAGATGGCAGCTTTCTAGGATTCGGGGGAAGGAGCTGCTGGGGCTGGGGATTGGCCAGGATCTGAGCCAAGCATGACCAAGAGAAGCGGAGCTTCGTTCAGACAGAGCTCCCATTCCTCGTGGTCGATGCTCAGCGCTGGGTTTGGGATTGATTCATCCCCAAATGCATCTTTGAAGTGCTGCAGCATGGAGACGCTGGCTGTGCTCTGCAGCCTCGTGTCTGCACCCTCAGCAGCGTGGTGGGGGCCCGCAGACTTCAATGGGAGCTGCTTTATTCTGGGAGACCAAGAAACCCATAGCAAAATCCTGCCTCCATTAAAGTTAATGACAAAACACCCCTTGACGTTGCTGGGTCTAGGATTCTGTCCTGTTATTTAGTTCTTTCTTGTGTTGCCAACTCTCACATCTCATGATAGTTGCCAATTTCTTCTGGAGCCAGGTTCTGGAGTGCTGGGATGACTTGGGGAGCCCAACTTTCATTTAAAACTGAGAAGTGTGTTGCTAACCCTCATTATGGTGCAGCAAACCTGAAAGCCATTAAGGCTCGAAGGAAGCAAACAGAATAAAAGTCCTATTTTGATAAATCTTTAAAGCCAACCCATGGTTTGGGGGCACAGCTCGTGGTGTTATGACATTGTCAGGCAGCTCTGCTTTGGGCTCAGGGCCTGCAGCCTCTGGTTAGGAGAATCCCTGAGTGATGATCTGCTAAGGGAGGTCAGCTTTGCTGTGATTTTGAATCAGAAGAACTCACATCAGGGCCTGGGGTGTTTAAGGATATGGTAAAAGTCTGTGCCAGTTCCATTTGTCAGCCTCAGAGCATTAGTGAAGAAGGATCGATGCCTACGGACAGAACTGGAAACAGGACTGAGGCATCCTGAGCCTTGCCTCCAAGCGTTATTAATGATATTATTAATAATAATTGCTTGGAATTAATTGGTTCTGATTGGATCACAATAACCAACTTGTTGTGCAAGAAAGAAAAGTGCATTGAGCAGCAGTAGTGCCAGGAATCTGGAGGGAAAGGCACTGCCATTACAGTGCAGGCTGCATGGAGTGCCCTGCAGCGCTCACCCATTCCACCACTTTTCAGACATCTGTGGTCTCCCATAGCCCAGTCCCAGTCTGGTGACAAGGACAATAGGACCCCTGAGATGGAAAATGGGGCTCAGCAGCGCAGCATCCCTCTGCCTGCTCCTGGGACAAAAAGGGACAGCAGGACGGATGTCCTGCAGAGGTGGCAGTGGGGTGAGCACCAGGATGCTGTAATTCCCAAAGTGCTGAAATTCAGCGTCTTTTTGCCATCAGAAAGCGACGAACATTTCCACGTGAAATTTGAGGGATGCAAAGGAATATTTTTAAGTAGTGGGAGGAAATCCATCTCGAGCAGACTCTCAGCTGTCCCCTGACCCTCTCAGCAGCACTGGGGGACGTTGGTGCTCCAAGGAGTCAGTGCTTGGGGCTCTCTGGGAAAAGTGGTTTGAGATCCTCAGTGTAAACTCTGAACACACATTCCTGGAGGGCTGATTTTGTAAGGATGCTGCACGCCCCTGTCCCTCCTGGAGGTGCCGTGTTCATGGCTTTTATTCCAGACCATCTTGGCCAGACGGAGTCTTAGATTTCAATTCTAGATACTTCGATTTGAAAATTGTATTTCCCCAATTCTCAAATCTGTGTATCCAAAATTAGGTCCATAGGAGCAACCTGATGCCTTGGAACCCGAGCATCCTACCCCACATCAGCGGCAGATGTGGTGGCAATACCACACCTTTACAGGTTTTCTGGTGTGACATCACACCAGAATGTGACATTTGCTGAATATGGGAAGAGATGATGAACCCTGTACAGCAAAACAGAGATATCTGCAGGGAGAAGCAGTGGAGAGATCCCAGCTAGGGATTCCTACGGTGCAGCTGCTGCTGGTGCAGCCTGACAGCTCTGGGGCTATAAATCCTGCAGATGAATTTGAGTCAGAGAGGGAACACTGGCACCTCCTGAACATGTTCTACTGCTGAAGGGGGTTATTTAGGTCTCTGCCACCCACGATGTACGATGTGAAAGACATCACCCAGGTTCCTGTGGAAACATTAAAAGAAACATGGGGGCTGGCTCGCTTTCATTTGCCAATTACAATTTAGCTGAGTTGCATTTGCAGGTAGGTGCAGGCTCAGGAGAGAGGGAGAAAGAGAGAGCAGTCCTGGAATGAATCCTTATAGCTCAGGGCCTCTTTGCAAATCAGGGGGTGATGAGCCCTGGGGGGTGCATTGCTCTGCTGGGCTTTGCTCTCCAAGCAGAGGGGCTCAGATTTTAGCACACAATGTCCCCAGCTCAGCCCCCAGAGGCTGCAGTGCCTTTGGTGTCGGGTTTTGCACAATGGATTGGGTTGTGTTTGCCATTGGGCTCTGCACAAAGTATGGCGGCCAAAAGGGGAACTTAGTGCAAATCAAAACATCTTGTTCTGGAAATCAGAGTCAGATCCTCCTGTGCTGGAGTCATCGGGAGGGATTGTCCCGGACCTGGAAAACCAGCAGGGACACAAGGTGTGGGAATGCTGCTCTCTTGCATTACTGATATGCAGACAAAGCACAAAGAAAGCAAATGAATGTGCTCAGGGCTATGCAGGGAGGGAGCCAGGAAGCACAGTCACTCCCCGAGCCCCATTCCATCCCTCCAACTGTTCCCCTCTCAAATATTTGGCGTTCCCCAGTGCTGTGGCACTGAGACCATCGCTGTGTGTGCAGCAATACCGGAGCCTGGGTGCTGCTGGAGGCTGAGCAGAGGAACCCAGGGCCCGAAGGGGTCGGGGAGGGGAATGCTCAGGGGTGGAAATGCTCCGGGGATGGATCCGTGCTGCTGCCTTCAGCCCATACGGGTTGGGCGGGAGCAGGGCCAACCCTCCCCGCTGGAGGGGAGGTTCTTTGTGAAGGTGAGGAAGGAAAAAGGAGGATTAATGAGTGCTAAAGGGTGGGGATAGGGCCCAGGGCCTGAAGATTCCCAAGCAATAATGTCTCAGGTGTGTGTATGTGTGTATTTGTATAAATATCTGGGAACTGTTCTGAAGGTTGAATGAAGGTTCAGGGCTTTGCAGAGGGGTGACCCTGTGGTTAAAGTGCTGGCCCAGATTTCAGAAAACCTGCTCCCCTTCCACGGTTCTTGGTGCAGCTCTAGACAGGTTGCTGAGCTTTTTCCCTGCCTCAGTTTCCCAAAGTTCTGTTTATGCACTGCAAGCAGAAAAAGCCTCTTTTCTGCCAGTTCTTAATTCTGTGTTTTGGTAACTCTGGGGCACCAAGGAGCAGGGAGCTGAGGTTCAGCCTGGTCTTAGGAATCTGAAGGTGGAAAGGCTGTGACTTATTGCTGTCACACTGCGGTGGCACGGGGCACTGAGGCTCAGAAGCACCAGGAGCAGCTCCAGGAGAGCTCCCACCTCCCCCTGACCGCAGGCAAAGGGACAGCACATGGATGGCTTCATGGAGACCACCACGATCACAGCACGCCTTGGAAAGTTTGCTAATCCCCATCTCCCCCTCCAACCCCACCTCTTTAAGTCTACAGTGGATGCCAAAGCTCCATTTCTCAGCTTGCAAACCTTCCCAAGAACGGCGTGCCCTGCCTTTCACATGCTTTGATGCCTTTTCCATCCTTCACCCACCCATGGCAGAGCCGTGACTCCACATTCACCCCTTGGCATGCCCAGATGCCCTGCAGTGGGCTCCTTCCTGTGCCACCCCCTCCATGGCTTTGCACAGAGCTCAGCTCAGCCTCCACCCATCCCAGCACAGCCTCCCAGCGAGGCTTTCAGCTCCCGTAGCACAAATCCCACGGCCACCACCGTGCTTCCCTATCACCCTGGCTCATGTTCAAACCAGGGAAGAGGAGAAACGTCTTCAGGCTCATTCCCATTCCCTTCAGCCTCCTGGTCCTCTGCTGCTGGAGCCTTCCCTGCCTCAGACAGAGGCCCAGCGCTGCTCTTTGTGGGATCTTCCCCTCTGCCAGGACCGTCTCCACTTTCATCCTCGGTGCCATGCCCGCCCCCTCATTCCCTTTGATTCCAGGACCTGAAGAGAAGACGGGTTTGGGGAATGTCTTGTCAAGTCCACCTCCCCCTCCTCCTCCCCAGGGCCCTTCTGCATTGTCTCCCTGTGGTGCAGACGGAGCTCGGAGATCAAAGCCCAGCCGTCTTTTTTTAGCTCGGGGAGGAATGCGCGGTGCCTCCTGCGCTGGGAGCTGTCGCCAGCCCGAGCGGGGCTGCGCGAAACTCGAGCCTCCCCCCCCCGGGGGCTGCGGGCTGACAGGTGACACAGCGCGGGCAGCGCTCCCTGCAAGTCTGACTTTGCAGCGAGAGCTTTCCGTGAGAGGGCTTGAAGATGTCTGCGGTCAGGATGGGATGTGCTCGTGGTGTTCAGAACCTACCTGCGTGCGATTAACCCTTTCCAGAGAGCAGGTTTTCTTCCTGCTCCCGGTTGGAGCGATGCGTGAAGCTCTTATTGAATTGCAAATTTTTCTTCCTCTTGCATCATCCTTCTGCCACCACAGAGCCCTGTCCGCGTGCTGCTGCAGGATGCCATGGGACTGCTCTGGGTGTGTTTGCTGGGGTGCAGTGACACCTCCATGCAACCTCCATTGGCCAACAGCTGCAGCCGGGACCTCACGAGCTGCCGTCGCTTGGGCTGAAGCATCGCACCCGTGCTTCTCCCTGCAGCAGCCTCTTGCCTCCCTCTGTGCCACTTTTGGAAAAGTTCACAACCCGTTTTGACCCCGAGGGTCACACAGAACCCATTGTTTTGCTGTGAAGAGCACAGCTTGGGAAGGAGATGTGTTTGGTATCTGGGTGATAGCATCCTCCGGGCGCATCCAGCCTCAGTTTCTACACATGCTCCATGTGATTTTTCCCAGCCCCAACACCGTTCTGGGCAGGGATTGCTGGCATCGATGCAATGGCAAAGATGGGATTCCTCAAACCCCGGAGCCTCGGGCAGGTTTCCTGTGCTCTGTTCCTGGCAGGGAATGCTGTGAGCTGCCAATAACACTCCAATAAAGGCTTTGCTCATAGGGGTTGTTCAGTGAATAAATGAGAAGGAAACAGCAGGAGTAGATGGGGAGGAGGCAAATTCTCTGCCCTTATCACACCTTGATTCGCAGCCCTCAGCCAGAGCAGCGCGTACAATGAAGCAATCCCATGTTTATGAAACGTATGCATATTGCTGGGGTGTTTTTCTTGGGCTGCTGGAGCCAAGTCACTCCTCTGACACATTCCCTTCGGGATATCAGGCGAGGCATCTCTCCTCCCAGACCCTTTTGTTCATCTCTCTGTTTTGGCTGAGGAGCTCTGCAGATGGGCACTGGCTCCTGCTCTGGGCACACATGGAGCATGGCACAGTGGGCAGAGCATCATCACATCTGGAGCAAGGAAGGAGCCTTTGCACGAAGACAGCACGCGTTCTCCATCCAAAGGCTTCGCTGAGCTTTCGACACACTCTACCAGCCCTGCATGGCAGATCTGAGCTCACCCTGATTTCTTCAGTGGGGAAACTGGGGCACGGAGCAGCACTCCGGGGTCATATGCTGATTCTGTGGCTGAGCAGGGAATGCAGACAAGGTCTCCTGCCTGCTGGGCCTGTGCTTCAGCCACAATCCATCTCCCTGCCCAAGGCCCTTTCTGTGTTCAAAGTGTTCCACAAACAATTGAGGTCTTTGAACTCCTCCTCATCCTGGTTAGTTTGAAAGCGAAGGCAGGGAAGGAAACACCTTCGTAAACTTAGCCCCCAGCCAGCCAATACTTTTGAGAATTGTGTTTGATTAGGCCTGGGGAGCAGTAATTTGGGCTGAGGTTTGTGAAAAATCCTTCCCTCTCTGGTTGGAAGGCTGCTGCTTCTGAACGCTGCCAGGAAGAGGTGCCATCTCCTCCAAAGCAGAGCTCACTGCTCGTCAGTAATTCACATTTTCTCCATCACAGCAAACCGTGCTCGTGATGTTTCCCCATTCACCAAAGCAGCATTTCCCCTGGCCTCCATCCCTGGCATTTCTCCATCAGCAGAGGAAAGCAGGGGCTGTGCTGCCTCTGGAGCTGCTGCTGGTCCCAGCACGGAGATACGGGCTGAGGGGATGGGCAGAGGGGGAGGACCAAGGGGCTGCCCCAGGGATGCTCCTAGGGCTGCCCCACGGATGCTCTGCCACATGACTTGTGCAGATTTCAGCGCAAGAAGACAGGCAGGTTTGAAAAGCGATTCTTTTTTTAATGGAGAATGTGAATTTCAAAAGAAAAAATGGGGCAGGATGATGGCAGATGGGTGCCTGCTCAGCCCTCCTCGCCCAACCCCTGTGGGCTCCCTGGCTCCCCTCCATGTCCTGCCCTTCAGCTTCCACCAGTGAGAGGGAAAGGATCGGAGCTCAACGGGAAAAGCTGATCTTGTGGTATTTCCTGCTCGCCCTGGAAGGCAGCCACGCGTGAGCCTCCGCGTGAGATCCCCAGCCCAGGCGAAGCCACAGGGCAGATGGTTGGGGCTGGGAGTCACGCAGGGCCTTCACGCTCTGGGGGCAGGCAGGCTGCCAGCCCCCACACCCATGTGTCTGAAACACTTGGAGACGGTGGGGAAAAGGCAGAAGTGAAGATGGGGAGACAGCAAGCAAAAGCAAGCTTGATTTCTCGGTTGAACTGCACAGGGCTCAGCATGAGGCTCTCAGCTGATGGATCTGGTTGATGACCAAAAATGCGTTATTTTACACTGACTTTACCAATCTGGTGGTGATCTTCCCTAAATTTTGGAGGCTTCCTCCAGATCTGTTGCTGGCCATGAGCTCTGAGCTCAGTGCTGTTCGTGGGAGGGGGAATGGGGGTCCATGCACGTGGCTTCCATCTTCAGAGGGGCTGCAGAAAGGCAGAGCATCAGAGCAGAGCAGGCAGGTGTTGCAGCTGCCAGAGATGCGTGTTCCCTTCAAGTGCTTCAGGAAATCTTAATAACATAATCCCCAGCAAAAGGAAAACGCTGAAAATAAGGTCAATCTGGCTGGGAAGCAATTCCTAATTCATTATCAAGTATCAAATGATTGCTTGTTGCAAATAGTTTCTCCACCACGCCTCAAGCTTGATGTAGAATCCATAGAATTTGTGATTTATATTCCTGCTTCCATCTTCTGAACTCAATTCTTCTGCTCCATCAGCAAAGGGAGGTGTGTGGCTGCACCGAGGTGGATTCTGCTGCTGTTGGGTGTTAGCAGCTGAAGTTCCGCTCCCGTGTTTTTAAATCATAACAATTGTGATGCTTTAAAGATGCCCTCGGGCCCCTGAGGATAATTTATATCTTTTCATCTGTATTTACACAGCAATTGGAAGAATGGAATCTATATTCTGGTAAGGGTTTTCGGTCATTGCAAGAAAGCTTGTAAATAATATAAGGAGATGGGGAAGAGAAGGTGGAACGTGTAGGGAAAAGTTTGGGTGCCTTTTTGTTAATTTCAAAGTCTGCAATGTTAATAAATCTTTGGTTTTTAGTTTAGGAAATTGCAGCAGACTCTTACACAGACCTTTCCCGGCCTGATCTCAGCTTGCTGCTGTCCACACAGCCGAGGCTGGAGGCAGAGAAAGCTCCCGAGGGTTTCATCATTGTGCTGCTGCAACGTTTAGAGCTGGTCTCATGCCAGCTGTTGGGGAATTGTTATATAAATATATATGTTTTGGGAGCTAGCATCTCAGTATTTCTCACAATTAATTAGGAACATTTTACTGAGGTAGCTGTGTTCCTTGCTGGCACTCCAGCAGGGTGGGCAGAGCTTGGGCAGGATGGAAAAGGGAAAACTCTTGGTGCCTTTGCGCTGTCCTAACTTTGGATGCTGAGCCCATTTCACAGCCTCCCCTCCTATTCCTTAACCATTTGCCATCGTACTGATCACAGGGGCTCGAGTGCAGCGGGACGAAGGCTCCCACCGCGTTGGACCACGCAGTGATGCGCTGCAGAGCATCCCGTGGGATGCAGAACTTTGTTTGTGCGGGGTCACAGGAGGGGAATTTTGCAGGGGAATGAGTCACTGCGGGGGAAGGCAGAGCTGTGGGGAGGTGCTGGCCGCCAGGAGGGCAGCTCTGCCTTCCTTGTAGGTTTTCCAACTGGATTTGTCTCTCAGTGCCTTAACAGCTCCCAATCCCCTTCCCATGTCCATTCTTTTAGGGTCCTGCTTCTTCCTTGCCCCACCAATGCTGGCAGGGCACAGGGGTCTGTATGCATCACGAACCCCGATCCAGACTCCAATTGTCCATATCTCCACCGTGCTCCTCCCTGCAGCCACCTCCCATGGAGCGCTGCACCATTCCTCAGACAGAGGAAAGGTGACAGACCCCCCAGTCCCAGCTCCTTCCCACCTCTCAGCTCCGAGGGATGAATTTCCCTCCCCGCGCAGGGCCGGGATGCTGCTCACCGCCAGATGGCCCCGTTCAGCCGCGCTGCGAGGCCGGGACACGGCGGCGTTCCTGCAGGAATGGATGGGATGGGATGGGATGGGATGGGATGGGATGGGATGGGATGGGATGGGATGGGATGGGATGGGATGGGATGGGATGGGGATGAGGAGGGGCTGGGATGGGATGAGATGGGATAGGATGAGGATGGGATGTGGTGATGAGGGGTGCGATGATATGGGATGCAGTGAGCAATAACACAACACAGTGATTTTGGGATCCTTGAGGTCTGTGGGTTGAGGGTGCAGGGGAGATCTTTGGGAAGATTTTGAGATTTTCTACCCTAATTCCCTGTAAACCAAACAAGCTCTCCCTCATCTGGCTGCAGCTCCCCATCCCACTCCATCCCATCCCATCCCATCCATTCCAATCTATATCAACACATCCCACCCTATCCCATCCGTCCCATACCATATCAACCCATCCTATATCATCCCATCCATCCCATCCCATTTCATCCCATCCCTGCCCTGTCCCCCAGGAGGTTGTGCTGTGATGGGTGGGGGAGACCCAGGGGTCCCAGTGGCTGTAGTTCTGCCATCCCAGTGTCAAGAACCAGAGCAGGGAACAGTGAAAGCTGCACGTGGGCAAAACAAGCCTCTCCATCAGCGCTGCAAACAAGATGAAGCCATGAGGGCAGAAGATTTTTGTCACCCACTTTGCTTTCAGGAGTGCAAAGGGGCACCCAACCGACCTCACTCTGCAGCCTTAAAGCTTCACCCATTGTATCCTCATTTGTCATGGAGCACTCAGAGCCCAGAGCTCCCCGGGGGAGAGCGGCCAGCTGGGTTACAAGGATGCGGGCACGGTGCCACGTGGCTGTGTCATTCGGCCACCTCCTGCTGCGGCCGTGTGGGTGGGTGGCAGCAGGAGGAGGCACACAGCTGGCAGGGGATGTGCTGGGGGCAGAGCAGCCTGGACCCAGCTAATGAGGTCCTTGGGGGAAACGGAGAGCATCACGTTACTTGGCAGAACGCAGGCGGCCGATGCGGCAGGTGCCACTCTGCTGGGAGTGCCTGGAAATGGGGAGAGGGACTTTGCTTTTGCTGGTCCTCCCCCAGCAACCGGGGAGACCGTGTCTGTCTTAGTTCTGTGCCCATTTATGATCTGAGCACCAAAGAATTTGAGTTGAGTGCAGCTGAAGCGTGTGGATGGGATGTGGAAAGGTCCCTCGTGTCTTAGGATTTCTGCTCATTCCTGCTCTGGAAGAGCGAGCTGCAAGCAAACAATGTTTGTGTCCGTTCTTCCACCTTGGCCTTGAGCCTCTCCATGGAGAAGAGCCATTGCAAAATAAATCCAGAACCGGGGATAATTGTCTCTGCACTGCTCGGATGTCCAGGCAGCAGCCAGCTGGAGACGGACCCTTGGGAGGAGCTTTATTGGCTCAGAGACGTTGCTGCATGCGAGGGCTGCATCCCACAGAGATGCTCTTCCCCTCCCCATCTCCACTGATTCTCTCTGCAGGTTGCAGCTGTTGGGGTGGGGAATCTGTTTTGTTCCTTTCCCTTCTCTCTGGGGGACAGTTTCCTGCTTTCTCTTCGGGATCCACATTTGCCAGCCCTACAAATTCCAACAGAAAGGTGTGGTCAGAGCCACCCCTCTGTCCCCTGCACCTCCCCAGCCAGGCTTGGACTCATGGACCCATCAGCAGTGTCTGAATTAACCTTACTGAGTGTGGCTATAAGTTCAGCAGTGACATTTCTGCTTTGTCCCAGTGGCTTTGGGAAGCTCTGTGCTTCCCCTCCAGATGGGAACTACCCAGGCTGCACCTTCCCCTGTATCCCAGAAATGTCTTCTGCCACCACTGGCTGCACGGGGTGCCCCAAAACAGCTCTGCCCCCCATTTTCTAGGTCGTCCCAGCTCCATCTCAGCTCCAGCACAGCACCACCCATCCACAGGCTTCAAAGCCACTCCGGGATGTCAAAGGATTCCAGAGGAGGAGGTGACACATTTGGGGACAACACAAGTGGCAGCGTTGCACTGAAGCCTACTGTGTCGTAACCCCTGGGCAATGCCGTCACCGTGCTTGTTCCCTGCGTGCCTCCATTTCCCCACCTGGAAAAGGTGCTGTTGGAAGGAACCCCTCTGGGAACTGACCCTCCCAGGCTCTGAGATGAGGGGATGTGAGCAGAGGGTGCAGCTCAGACTGAGTCTGGAGCAATATTTTCATTCCTGTGCACGGAGCGTACGCGGTGGGGAGGACCTCATAGGTGGCCCCGGTGGGTGGAGGATGCGAGGAGAGGTGCGAGGTGCTGAGAGCTCCTGGGCAGCCTGAGCAAAGAGCTCCGTGGGGAGAGGAGCCAGGGAACCGTCTCTGATTGCTGCGTGTTAAAGCTGCGCAATGCCGAAAACCTCATTAGCGCGCAGTCCTAATTGTGTCGTTTGCATGTGCTGTTCTGTACTTGCCTTTCTAACAACAAGGGAACTGACAGGAAAAGCAATAGGGATGCCCACGGCGCTCTGGGCTTGGATCAGCTGCAGAGATTTTGATTTCTGATAAGGTGGAGCCGTGGTGATTTATACCCGCTCCGCTTCCTTCCCTGTGGGATGGAGACATCCCGGAGGAGTCCTCTTCTTCCCAGGACATTCCTGGGTGATCTCATCTCGCTCTGCCTGTGCCTGCGCCGGCATCAGCAGAACGATGCTTGTGCTGTGCCCAGGCTCATGGTGGCAGGGAAACTGAGTCACAAAGAGTTACTGGGGGGGCATGGGGGATACCTGGGGTATATCGAGGGGACCTGAGCTGAGCTCGTGGATCTGAGCTCATGGAGTGGCTTTGGCAGGCTTTGGACGGGGTGTTTGGGAAGGAGGAATTCTGCTTTTCCCCTCTTTTCCGCTCCACGTTGTGATGCAGGAGACAAAGGGTCTCCCTTTGGCTTGTGGCATGCATTCAGCTCAACGCAGCCCTGACAGATTTGGCTATTTGGGAACGTAGCTCCAGGCACAGGATGGAGGTGGGAGCCCTCCGTGACCCTGGGCACTTCCCCATGTCGTTCTGGACCGCTCCTCTGAGTGGGGGCGATGGGGATGATAATATTCCCTTTGTGCAGGCGGCTGGCAGCCTCGCAGGGCTGGGCTCCCGGCAGCATGTCTGTGCAGTGCCGAGCACAGCGGGGCTCCGAGCTGGGGGAAGGCCCCCCGGGCACTATCCTCACATAAATAATGAAGAGAGATAAAGTTGAACCGAGAACGCCGGGGTGAAAACAATGCACAGAGCTCATCAGGAGGCAACGGAGCCCCAGAGGAGATGAGATTGGGAATGATCTTCCTGATTTGTGACTCATCTTAAAATACAGTGGGCTTCTTGAGCTTCACAGAATGCTGGGATCTCTGGGAATGTTTTTCCTGGGGAGCATCACTCTGATGTTGTCTTCTTGTCTTTGCCAAATTCCCTCTAAGCGTTTGTCTCTTCTATGGTTGCACCTCCGTCTGGAGATAGACAGGAGCAAAACCTGCCATAAAACTTCTCCAAAACCCCCACGTCCTGTGTTTCCTTATGGATTTCAGTCGGCCACACTCAGGCTACCATCCAGCCCATGGCTGTGCCCAGAGCCAGGACAGCACCCCGTGCACACACAGGAACTCTGCTCTCCAAGGAGAAGGAAGCCCCGTGGCAGAGCGACTTCAGCATCCTGCTCAGAGCACATGAAAAGGTCTTAAAAAAGGACTTTTTGGTTGATCAGAGCTCTTCCAGCCGTGGGCTGTCACGCTGCTTCCAGCGGCTGCGCTGCTACAGATCTGAGATTTGGTTTTACATCACCTCCATAAGAGCCACTCTGAACAGCACCACAATGCTGAAGGCAATGCACAGTGCTCGTGGTGTGCTGCTTTTCTGAATGTGTGGGGTCTTCTAACGATGTCAGTACCCCAATATGGAAGCAGGCAACTCCACTGAGCCCCTGTAGGGCCCCTGTTGTTTGCTGGATGGGTGTGCCGTGGCTGTCTGGCTGCAGGGGAAGGCTGCAGGCACAGGGCATGGTGTGTGCTGGAGCAGGACTCGTGCAGGGCACTGCTGTGCAGGGAGATGCTGCTGGGAGCATCGGGGGCTCTGGACCAGGCAAGGGTACATCTTGAGCACCGAACAAAGCCTTTTTGGTGCAAGTTAATTCACCAAGAATGATGTTTCATGGCATGATGATCAAAAGAGAGACCAAAACTGCTCGTGAATTTGGATTGAATTTGGCAGTTTAGTTTGGAGAAGGCAGGAGGGAAAATCTGGAGGAAGTTCAAATGTTTGCTTTGTTTCAAAAAGATCAGAAATGAAATTAAACTCGAGGGGTTCAAAGCGGTGTTTTGATTTCAAAATATTTTTCTTTTTCAAGGAGAAAAGACAATAAAATAGCTTCAGATGAAGGTTGTGCTCCAACACAGAGAATGTTTCCTTTTTGTTCAGCCAACGAATGCATAAACCCCGTGCATGGGCTGTAGGAAGGTGGAGGGGGCCTTGGCCATCTTTTATTTAAAGGCAATGCAAGAAAACCCCAACAGCAAGAGCTGCAAGCGTGGGATTTCCCAGTGCTTGAGCTCATGGCCTCATGGCATAGCTGTTCAAATCATGCAGCCAGCACAGAGCTGGTGGTGTCCATTGGGTTGCACCAAAGGAACACCTAACTCATGTCATCAGTTTCCCCTTCCAATGGGAAGATGCTGGTGAGGCCCCAGGAACTGGCAAACCGCTGAGTGCAGGGGGGAGCAGGAGCAGCATCCTCCAGACACGGGGTTGGCTGCAAGGTACCATCCTATCAACTTTAAAAAAAAATGCTTTCAAGTTTGTTGGTAAAAGCACTCAAGCACGATGAGGCGGTGAGATGCCGGCTGCTCGGGTCGCGCCGTGCTGCAGCTGTGTGCTGGGGCAGTTATGTGGGGTGGGTGCATGGGGCTGTGTGGCCGTGGGGTGGTGAGGCTCAACAGCTGCAGGCATGGTGCAGCCCTGGGACCTGGGGAGGGAAATTCGTCTTCCCAGCATCTCGGTCCATTGGTGCATCCTGCAGGGAGGTAGTGAGGGACTCTCCTTGGACCAACGTGCCCACTACCAGCCACTCTGAAACCCATTTCTGCACAATTTCACTGTTGTTTCCCCAAGGTGACGCCAAGTCACCTCCATCCTAAAGCCAGACCAGTGGCTTAGCATCTCAAGACGCAATAAATACACCCGGGTGGGATGGTGCGGGCTCAGCCCTGCACTGACATCTCCATGGGCACCCATGGCTCAGACCATGGGTATCCTGCACCACCCATGCACCCTCCTGCATCCCCCGGTGCATCCCACCCCATGCTGCCATGGAAGGGCCAGGCACAGAGCTCCTGTGCTCCCCTCGCCTCCTCCCTTGCCCCCTCTCCTCTTTCCCAACCACGGGGCCGGCTGTTCCCTGCCGCAGCCCAACCAGCCCGTCCCCACACTCCCGTTCAGGCGGCAGCCCCGACCTGTTCTTCCAACCCACACCACTCTGGCACCTTCGGGATTTAGGAGCGGTCTGGCCCGAGGCCTTCCCACTTCACAGGGCATCGCGTGCCCTGGAATGCGGCTCATCTGGCTCTCGGCTCCCTGCAAGCCAGCGCCGGGGCAGGCTCCTCGCCGAGCTGGGGGCCCAGGGGCTGTGCTCCCCTCCCAGGGCGGCTGAGAGACGCCGAGCCCCGAGCTGGTGGCTGGGGGGAGCCTGGCTGTCCTCGCTGTCCTATTTGCAGAAGGATGAGGCTCAGAGGTTGGAGCTCAGTGGGATAGGGGACTCCCAGAAGTGCTGACGGAGCATCCCCGTGGTGGAGCCCCGGGGTGCTGTGCAGAACCCGTCCTCGTGGTGCCAGGCTGCTCCTGTGCTCCTTTAGGGCTGCTTTGTGCACAAGGGAAAGGCAATTTCTGCATGACCCTATAGCAAAGCATCCTGCCATGTCGGCTGCCCCTATAGATGGAGAGGAATGAGATGTAACATCCATCAGGTTACCACCAGGGGTTGGTTTACTGCTCCCAGCAAGGTTCTGGAGAGAACTTCCCTGATGGTGATGCAAGGTCAGGCCACGGAAACTTGCAGGACTCTTCATCCTGCTGGAATGAAGAGCAGCGTGTCAGCTCCCCCAGGCCAGGGTGGACACGGGGTGCTCATGGACACGGGGTGCTCATGGAGCACAGCAGCAGCACAGCCCAACGTCTCTGGGCAGGATGAAGGGCTGCTGGGGTCCATGCAGGGATGTGGCATCGCTGAGGCCAGGAGGGGACAGGGGATGACTGTTGCAGAGCCCAGAGGATGGTTTGGGTGGTAATCCAGCCTGGCTGGTGGAGGGCTGAAGGGCTGCTGGGTTTGGGCACTGTCCTGTAGGGCACCGCAGTGATGAATAATGGCACGGCCCAGCCCTGAGCACTGTTTCCATTCTGCAGATGGGGAAATGGGGACACGGTGAGGCATGGTGTTTCCATCACTAGCATCCACCCGCCAGTGGAGGGGCTGGGAGGAGATCTCCGTTCTGCTAAATCCTCACCCATGGTCACTTCCAACTGCAAAACCTGTGTGTGTGTGGAGCTGTGCTCGCATTTCTTCCCATTGCTTTGCTCTCACTGTGTTTGGAGTGCATGCTTTTTGCCAGGATCACACCACGTGTGTCCCATGGCACCCAGTGCTGGTGTACCTCTGGCTGCGTGACACATCCCTGTGCTGTGCTGCTGCCCGGGGGGGGACATGGGGCTGAGCGCTGCTGGAGCTGTGACGGCGCCACACAGCTGAAGGGTGCTGGACTCATGGGCTTGCACCAGCTGGGGGGGCTGGCAGGGGGGGACNCCCCCCCCCCCCCAACCACTTTGTCTCAATATCAACAGCGTGAGCCACCAGCCAGCCCCAGCTCCTGGCTGATACAGATCTGCTCTCCTAATTGCTCAGCAGACCACAAACCCGGCCTCACCTGAGCCCCTGAGAAGAGCATACCCTGGGCTAGCTCTTCTCCCTGTCCTCCATCTCCTTCTCCTTGTTTGGGTGGGCAACCATGGCTGATCTGGGCAGAGCTCGGTGCTTTTGGGTCAATAAAACCATTTCCCGAACACCGTAGGTACAGGGACAGTCGGTGCTGCGAGCCCAGGGTGCAGCTGGAGGCAAAGACCATGGAGTGAGGGCTTCCTGTGGGATGGATGGGGAGCAGGGAGACAGGGAACAGGGAAGGAGAGGCTTGGGAGAGGGGTTGGGCTCCTAAAGTCGTGTAAACTCCAAGCTGTGTGCCTGGCTGGGGGCTGGCACACAACAGAGTTATAGATGGGTGCAAAGAACACAGCAGAAATTAGATGGGTGCAAAGAACACGGTGGGATGTGGATGGGACCTGAGCAGGGGCAACGTGCAGTTAGCAGCAGCTCTGTGCTGGGAGATCAGCTCAGCACGAGGGCAGCTGGGCTGGAGCTTTGTTGAGGCTTTGTTGGAGCTTTGGCCAGAAGCTGAGCTGCAGCTCCCATTCAGCACCGGGCTGACATTCCCCTTCTGGGATTCCTTCTGAAAGGGAAAGGTAATGTGAGGGCAATTAATGGCATTAGCTCCTGAATGCAGAGCTATTATTTATGTGTGGGGTTAAGTATACACTGGCACAAAATCACCGCGAATCTCCGTGCACAGAGAGCAGCTTGGCACTGTGCCTGGGCTGAGCGTGGGGAGGGACCAGCCCTGGACTTTGCTTTCTGAGCCGTTGGGATTGGATGGAGGGGGAATCCGGGGGGTATGGG
>WBMW01002164.1:37165-79099 GCA_013396635.1 Penelope pileata | reverse complement strand
GGCTTAGGGGGTCCGGGGAGATTTAGGGGGGATGGAGCGGTGGATTTTGTTTCAGAAGGACTGCAGCATGCTGGAAAAATGTCCGAGGAGGAGACTTGGAAGTGTCCGGCGCGTTTAGCCCGGGCCCCGGTGCCGGGCCGAGGTGTCCCCTGTAGGTGGCATCGCAGCATCTCGGCTGTCCCGGCGCGATCCGGGGCTCCGCGGCGCGGTCCCAGGCACCGACCCCAAGGGCTGCAGCCACCCCGGGGGCCCTGGCAGCTCCCAGCGGAGCCTGCAGCCAGCGATCCTGCAGCCACAGAGGTGCTGTCGGAGCCGGAATTGCAGCGTGGACGTATCTGGGAGAGAGCAGTAAATCAGGGCTTGGTCCCGGTCCAGATCAAAACTCTCGATCAGTTTTGTCGGTGGACTTAAATTGCATCTTTGCTTCCTATAGCAAGGTTTGCCTACCTGGGGACATTCAGGAAGGTTAATCTGCATTCA
Organism: Penelope pileata; assembly: GCA_013396635.1. Lineage (NCBI taxonomy): Eukaryota > Metazoa > Chordata > Aves > Galliformes > Cracidae > Penelope > Penelope pileata. The sequence goes on along the minus strand of WBMW01002164.1, from coordinate 78,619 downwards.
CTTTGAAAGTGGATAAATTAAACCACATTAAACATGCTTATTGAGAATTAAAACGGCTTTAATGTGGTTTGGTTTAATTTACTTTGAGAGTGTGTTGAACTCGATTAAATTAAACCCATTTTCATTCTGAAATCTGAATCATGAGTTTAACGGGCTTTAACTGATCAACTTTAAATTCATACTTTTAATTAATTTGAATTAATTTTCCGGAGTGGCTCCATGTCGACAAGCCTGGTAGCAAAAGGGAAAACCACAGAGGCACAGCCGGGCTGGGTGCAATCCATATCTGTGGGATGGGACGGCTGTGCTGGGGCTGCAGCGTGATGGAGAGGTACCTGGAGGAGCCTGAAAGCAGTGGGATTGCGACAACAGCCAGCTGGATGTTATTCCAGCCCACGGGATGCTGGGCCAGCCCTGAGCATCGCCAGGCATTGGTTTGCTGGGATTTGGATCCCCCCCAGAAAGTATTTAAGGAAACGGCGGTCTCTGCAGCGGTGGGGCAGGAGGAGCCCTGCAGCAGCTCGCTGCCTTTGTGCAGCACGTTTTGTCAGCTCATCCCCTTCTCTTTTCCTTTTGCCCCTAAATCCGAAGGGCTCATCCCACTTTGGGGACGCTGCGGTGACCGCACAGCCCCGGATGCCTCCTGCATTCCTTTCATCTGCTGGCTGCAGGAGCTGGCCCCAGGCTGGGCTCACAGCCACCTCGCAGTCCGCTGCCACGTTGGACGGGGCTGCCCCATGGCACTGTGCCACGCTGGGCTGGGATGCCACATGGCACCGCTGTGCCACATCAGAGCGGGGTACCACGTCGGAGCGGGGTGCCACATGGCACTGTGCAATGTGCATGTGGACGTTGCCTTCCAGTAAACACCACTGCCACTGGGTTTCGACATGCCTGCTCCAAAATCCGGGTCACGGAGCTGTGGATGTGGGCAGGGACTGGAATGGGGACGTGGGGTGGATGGAGCACAGCTCTGGAGTGCTGCTGTGCTCCGCAGCCTTGGGCGAAGCACTCATCGGCTTCCCCATCTCTGGAGAGAAGACAGCATGTTGATGGCCATCGTAAGGATTAATTGATGTTTGATTGGCTCTTTGGGGTTATAGAACAACCGGATAACTATTAGGGATTGTGATAACCCAATTTACCCTAATGCTGGTATCGCCTGGTGCAATTTCTCCAGGTAGAATTTAACGCTGGCAACAAAGACCAGAAAATCAAATATTGTTTTCCACTCCACTCCCCTTGTCCCAAAAGGGGAGAAACTCCTGAGACAGGAAAACTGAGACCAGGAAAACCCCTCACTCTTGGGATTTACTCTCTATGGCCCTGTTGGGATCGATTACAGAACTGCTGAGTGCACTCAGCAAGGAGTCCCATCCACCTGGCAGCATCTCAACATGTCCCACCCACCTGGCACCCCCTTTCTGCCTCCTGCTCCATCCTTCTGCTCGGAGATATTTGCTTACAGCATGGCTCACAGCTCTTTATTTACAGTGGCTCAATCTCCTCTCAGCCCTTTTCCTTTTGTCAGCCTTGGTGTTCTCCCTCTGTCTCATTTGGATGACAAAGCCTTCCAGGCAGGAACAGTATCTCCCTTAATCTCTCCAAAATGCCAGCCACTAGTTACAATGCTAGATAAATATTTAATGATAATAATTGAACTTGACAGCAACAATGCTCAGCCGCACTTACGTTTTCTAAGCCCTTTCAGACACGGGCTAATTAATTAATTGCAAATTTACAAACAAGATAATTAAAGGATGAGCAAGAAAATATGCTGAGAGCAGTACAGGGCCTTTGGAGGGATCACCATAAATCACAGAGGGGAAAGTTGAGAAGGGTGCACCCTTCTCCCAGAGCTGCGTTAAACCCGTGGAGGTGTGGGGACGTTCTCTGCCATTGGGTTCACACACTGGATCCAGTTCATGATCCCTCTTCCCACCTCCCTCCTAGGATTGCATCATTCCTCCTCCCTCCCCTAAGGGAGAGTCAATTAAAATAGTTGGGTTTGACTTTTTTTTCCTCTTCTGTTTGAAAGGCAAAATCTCATCTTTTCATCACATCTTCCCATTCCATTGCATCTTTTCATTGTAGCTTTTCTTGCATCTTTCCATTGCATCTTTCCATTGCATTTCCATTGCATCTTTCCATTCCAGCACTTTTCTTCTTCACCCATTCAGCATTTTTAGCCTTATTTCTCCAATATTTCTGCTGGGAAAACTTCAAGCTTGGGAACATCCATGCCCATTCCCTTTCCACTGTCTCCCCAACAGAACAAGTTGAAATTCTCAGCCCCCAGCGATTGCTGTAACATTTAAACCAAACCCTACTCACAAATCTATTAGCAAATAAAAGAAACAAAGGCAGCTCTCGCTGAACTTTGGGAGCATTGTTTTGTTGTTTCGCAGTCGGCTTTGGATGCCGATCAGGTATTTATGCAGATGTTCATAATCTGTGTCATTTTCCCTCATTTCAATGCTTGTGTTTGTTCACTCAAAAATATATTTCCGGAAAGTAATGGGGGAAAGTGATTTGCCCAGGGCCACGCTCAGAGCCGGTGGCAGAGCCAGGAACATATCGCTCACTTCCCGCTCCTGTGTTTTAACCACAAGATAATCTTAATGAATAATAATAATTCATGTAAACACTCGGCCACATCCATCCCCGGCGCAGCTCTGGTGCAGCAGCTGGCGTCGTATCAGAGCAGGGCGAGGCGGTGCGCAGCCTCCGCTCCGCACGCTGCCTCCTACACAGAGGGAAGAGGCTGAGGGCTGGCAGTGGATTTCCTCTCCCTCTGTCCCAGTTCAGGGGATCAGCAGGGCTGGGGCAGGGCTGGATGGGATGGGGACACAGCCAAGCCACTCCCATGTCAGCTGAGCCTGGCGTAATTATTATTTATGATTTGCACCGTGCAGCAGCAGGAAGCCTCCGCCACAGAGCAGGGTTCTGTTACTCTCAGATCTGACGTGGGTGTCCCAAGCAGTGCCCAATGGCAGCCAAAGGTGACAGTGGGTGATGGGAGGCCATGGTAACACAGCAGCATCCTCACTGCTGGCAGCAGCCAACCACAGCCACACCGTGCCCCAACTCCATCCTGAGCTGTTGTCACCTGTGACCGACACCGGAGCCCTGGTGCTGGCCAGCAGCGAGGGGTTGTTGTGATTTTTCAGGTGCACAAAAGCAGCCCCACCTCTCTGGGCACCCTGCGCAGTGCTCTGCTGCCCTTAGCATAAAGAACATTTTTCTTATATCCAACCTAAATTTCCCCGCTTTTAATTTGAAACCATTTCCCTTTGTCCTGTCCCAACAGAATCTGCTGAAGAGTGTCCCCTTCTTTCTCCCAGCCCCCCTTTAGATGCTGACATGCTGCTCTCAGCTCTCCCCGGAGCCTTCCCTTCCCCAAGTTGCACAGCCAGCTCTCAGCCTGTCCCCGTGGGGAGCTGCTCCATCCCTCAGAGCATTTTTGTGGTTTGAGGTTTCCGACCCCCTCAGCTCTGAGGTCTGGAGCAGCACTCATGGCACTACAAGAGGGGACAAAACCCCACGGGCTCCCTCTCCTCTCCCTCTCCTTATTAAAACCTCGTGGACCCACAGGAGGCTCAGCAGCACCTGGCAGGGTTGTGTAACTCTCCTGCAGAACACGTTCCCTGGCTCCTCCCTCGCCCACCCCAACGCCACCCCCGTTCCTTCCCCGCAGCCACGGTGCCGGTGGCAGCTCCAGTTTCCAAATTTGTTGCCTTCCTGGGCTCTGCATGTGAACAGGAGCAGAGCCCTATGGAGAATGTCATTGCACAGTGGGGAAATGGCTCCTGGGAGCCTCTGTGGAGGGTTGGTCCCAGCACCCACCATGGAGAGCTGCAGGGCTGAGCTGAGCTGAGCTGCCCTGGGCCTCTCCCCTTGGCATCACCTCGCTGATGGCTGGGAGCACTGATCTGTGATGTGAAATGTTCCACTCAAGCAGCAGCAGCTGCTGAAGGGTTTCTCTGATCTCCTTCAAGATCATGAAGCTCCATCACCAGGCTCCTCTGGCAGAGCACCCAGCGCGATGGAGCTGGGGAGGGAACCCAGGAGGAGCAGTGCCTGCCTGGAGCCTGCAAGGAACACCAGGAGCTCTGCAGATCTTTTCCCTTTGGAGCAGTTGGAACAGATCATGGCTCTCTGACCAGCCACATTTCAGCCCAACCTTCTCTTGGCTCTTCCCAGTGCTGGGATGAGCAGGATCCAGCCCCGGGTGGTGCAGCAGGTGCTCAGAGCATCCCAGCCAGGGGCTGCCAGTGGGGCATGGCCATGAGCAGACAGCACTGGGAGCCAAAGAGCTCTGGGGCTGAGGCAGCCGGAGCGACGCCGAGCGGGGCCCGGGCTCTGCAAACCTCATGGAAAATCCAGGACAGTCTATGGAGTCTTTCCATGAGTGTTGGTGTACTCTGGGCCAGGCCTTTGATTCTGGAGGTAGCTTCAGACTTTTCCAGCTTTTTCAGGTGTTTGCAGCTGGTGTTTGGTTTCAGCTGTGGTTCCAGCCTGATTCATTTGGGCAGCACTCGCCGGAGACGGACACCAACGTCTGCACCGTGCTGAGCTCAGCTTCCATCGCTCCAGCGAGCATCCATCCCCCCAGCACCCGAACAGAAGCAACATTCCCACTTCCCCATCTCGTGGTGTCCAGCACAGAACATTTTTTGTTGAAAAAGGGACTCCCAGGCATGTTGGGACACACATGGACTCGCCTCCTTCGCTTGCTGAGGATGCGCATGAGCTGAGCGCTGCTGTTGAACAACAGTGATTAAGGGCTCGGAGGAAAAGCTGAGTCACCCCAAGGGCATGCTGCTACTGCTTACCAGCAAGGGAGCTGTGCAGGGAATTTGCCTGGCACCAGCTCACAACACATGAACTCACATCCTCATGTGACACCATGCAGCAAGTGGTGCGCTGCTTCCTACATCCCCAACCTCGACCAAAGGAAATGGCAACAGATCCTGAGAATCCCTCTCTGGTGCTGCTCTGTGCTCTGCATCCTCTGCAAGATCCTGCTCTGAGTTCCCGATGTGATCAGAAAACCCCACAGTTTCTCTATTTACCCATCTTAGGGCCTCGGTTTAGGGTTCTCCCTTAAGGTGTTTGTGTCAAAACGCTGTTGGAGACCACTGCACAGGTTCTCAGGTTGGGATGGGCATCGTTTCCCTGGGTGCTGCATGGTACCCAGCCACCAGCGTCACTCCTCGTGGTGGAGCTGAGGCTCCATCCTGGAAATCCGAACCACAGCTGCAGTTCCCGCAGCGTGCAAGCTGCTGCTCCATCTCAGCACTGCTGAGCAGCAAACAGAGGCTGAGGAGAGGGGGCAGGGAGGCAGACTTTATGTAATTACCTGCAGGAACCTTTCTGCTTCTGCACTGAATGGAGAAACCAGAGCACAGCCAAGATTTCTGCAAGCTGGGCAGACATCCCGACCAGAGAAGGCTTTCTTGAAACTCCGCTCTTCCAGGCGGTGCCTTTCTTGGCTGTTGCTTTGGCAGCACCCGGCCAGAATGTCTGGAGGCTGTTACAGGGCAGGACTGCTGCCTCCTCTGTTTTCTTATGAAATACACCCACAAAGCAACCTGCAGAGGCTCCAGTCTGCCAAATCAAAGGGATCGCAGTTGTCCCAGGGCTACACACTCAGCAGCATTCCAAGCAAAGTTACATTTCTAAAACCTGGGCTGCAGAAATTAAAGGCACAGGCAGCCCTTCCTTCCCCAGTCCCCAGTGACTGCATCCCCCCCCATCCCACCCCATCCCACCCCATCCCACCCCACCCCATCCCATCCTCCCATCCCATCCCTGTTCCCCCACATTGACAGGAACAGAATAGAACACCCCGGACCCCATGGCTGCCATCGATATCGGTCCCCTGGCACTGTGTCCCCTGTGATTACACTCTCCCACGCAATGAGATAAATTCTGTCTCTTCTCCCTTTCCAGACTTATTATATGTGGAGATTCTTTACAGTTTTAAGTATCTCTCTCTTCGCCTTGAGATTTTCCAGTAACCCCTGCATTGGCCAAGGGACATGAGCATCTCACATCCATTTGGTCAGCAAAGAGATTCCCAACTTCTCCAGTCCTGTTAGGTCTGCAGGCTGAGAGCCCCAGGGCTGCTTTCTCACCACCTTTTCTGCCCCTTATTGTAAGGCTGGGCCATGCCTTTCTGCCTCATTTCGCAGAGCGCGGACACAATTCTTCACTTTCTTTCACCTCTGCAACAATAGCACTTTTCAGCCTCTTTGCCCAAGGCTAGCTGGCAGTTCTTGGCACGAGGACACACCAAATCTTTCCTCGTATATAGTGTTTTCTTAATCTTCTTTGTTGTCTGTGCTGTGCTTCTGGATTCACTTATACGGTTTCTCAAACTGCAGCACCCAGAAGTGGATGCAATGAGATTTAAAGGAGTGCTCCCCACTTTTGGAATTCATACATTCTCTTGAAATCAGTGTTCATTGAGAAAAAAATACCAGTATTGAGGGAAACACACAATCTGGAGAAGCTTTAGCAGTACACAATGTTGATTTTCTGCTTTCTAAACCTGTTTTGGGTGTCTGGGATGGGGAAGGGTGGGCAGGAGCACGGCACCGACCGCAGTGTGCAGTGCTCGGAGATGTTCACTGCGGGCACCCAGCGAGAGGATCTTCAGCCTTAGAGTCCTTAAATGAGCACTGCATTTTCCACAATTTTCAGCTCCCATTGCACTAAACTCGTATGACATCTGCTTCCCAGTTGGGTGCTCTTCAGCCCATTTTTCCCCCATCATTTCAGACCACTGGGATCTATCAGCCTTCCCCACTTCGTTGGGATTTCCAACGAAACTCCTCCAAGCCCTGAGCTGTCTCACCCATTAGTCCCAGGGGTTTTCTGTAGAACCGAGCTTATAAATGTGTTTGGGCATTCCCTGGGTGAGCTGGGGTCTGTGATAAATGGGGCACAGTGGTGGGAGATGTCTCCAATGGGAGCTCACCGTTGCCTATGATGGCCTTTGCAGAATGACTCTGCAGCAGGGGAGTGGCGGTGATCTCCTCCAGGCAAACCTTTAGGTGCAGCAGATCCCACCAAGCTGAGAAGCCCTGAGATGGCCATGGCTGGAGCTTAAAAGCAGAGGGTGATAAAACCATAAGAAACTCAGCCTCTCACCAAAAACAGCCAGAAGGACACAGGGCATTAGCCCAGTGCTTGACCCAGAAGATGTTCCATGCAGCCCAGTGGCCATCGGTGCAGTTACACCTCTCTCATTTGGAGTGGGACTCGTAGAGTCTTCAACTACTTGATAGGCACCAATAAAGTTTAAAAAAATGTCCAAGAGAGAAACCATTCAGTGCCTGAAAGCAGCCACGAGCACCGAATATCCCAGGAGAGCTGGGCTGTAATTCCTGCTAGCTTAGCATCAAAGGATGCTCCGAAATTTTACCTTCCTGGTGACGTCTCTTCTTCCCAATGAAAGATGACCCAGGTGACCTCTGATTGAATGTCTCGATAGTCCAGAAGGCAGGGAGCAAGATAATTAGAGCCACGGCGCTGATCACAGGAGGGAGGTGAAGCCCAGGTAGGGGCTGAACAAAGCTCCTTTCAATAGCGGGTGTGACGGCGGCGATGGCCACAGAGGGGCTGGGGAGGGGGCAGGAGCCAGGCTTTAAGAGGGGGTTAAGGAGCTTATTTTTGAATAAAGGGTGCAGGAAGCTGGTTGTTATCTTCCCAGTGCCATTCAGGCTGCAGGTGTGACTTAATCTCCTGCTGGGTGCATTGGGTGTCAGCTCTCGTCCTGAGCTCCACGGGATGCCCGCATCTCGCCCTGCATGGGAGCGACCGAATTTCTCAGTATTAGGCATTCAAAACCCTATCAGTCCTTTATTTCTCCCTCAAAAGGACAAGATATTTTAAAAATCCACATTTGGGGGGCTCTTTGTATCTTCTCAGCATGCATAAGTCTCATCTCCAGGCTTTGGAGGTGCCAGAAGTCCTCCTCTCAGCACGGGGCTCTGGCAGCAGGGGCTCTCAGAGGTGTCATGGTATTCACAATTCCAAGGCAGGCATTGCTGCCCCAGCACCAATTTCCCACAACTTTCCTCCTTAAAGCCAATTTCCCCAATATTTCTCCTTACATCTCCCACTTCTCCATCTCCCCACAGAGCTCCCATGGCAGGCTCTCACGAGCAGCACAATGTGTTTCCAGTGCTGGATCAAGGCTGTTCTTAGCCATCACCTGGAACCTCGCTGTCTCATCCATTCACATCCAATCTCTTTAGATCCTTGTCTTGTTTCCCTCCCCCAGACAAGGAGCATTAAGCAAAAAATGACAAAAAGCCGCAGTCACACAGCTGAAAGCTCCCGCTTCCTCTTCACTGCTTCTTTCTCCCCCATTTTTTTGGAGCCCCAGGAAGCACCCACATGAGTGCAAAATTATTTCCATGCAGGGCTCTGCTCATGTTAAAGCCCTGGGAGTCCTGGTGCACAAGTCCCTACACAGCTCTCGAACAAATTGGACCAATTTGGAGCGATTAGTGAAGAATTCACATGTGGTGCCCAGCCAGCACCGCGCACCGATCGCCTCCTGCAGCCCATTAAGAGCCATTTATTGTGATGGGCCCATTTGTCTTTGTTGTTAGTTCTGGCATGGCCGGTGACAGATCTTTGGCTGCCCAGTGGGCCAACCTCTCCCTGACATCATCTCAGGGGTACAAGGGCAAGGCTGAGACACATCGAACCTGACGTCGGCTGATGGATGTCCCCAGGAGCCGTGCCAGGCAGGGGCAGGAGGAGGAATTGCCATTGGGGTCGTACGTTGGGTCCAGCAGCATCATATGGCCGTGCAGGGGATGAAATATTCACCGGGTACGATGGCTGAAATGGAATATTGGTACCACTGGGGAGACAGGGGCAGAGCACTGCCCTTCCATTTGGACATGGTGAGGTGGGCACAGTGGGGAGGGTTGGTTGGTGGCTGAACTTGGTGATCCTGGAGGTCTTTTCCAACCTTGATGATTTCACGATTCCGCGATTTGATGATTCTATGGTTCTGTGATTCAATGGTTTGGTGATTCTGAGATTCCATGACTCAATGATTCGACGATTTCACAATTCAATGATCCAACGATTCAATGATTTGATGATTCTATGATTTGATGATGGCATCTTTCTTCCTCTAGGGCCCTAATACTTATGGACTCCAAGCAGAAATCTTGCATAGAAAATCAAAGTTGAAGCCCATGGGTCCTGATGGCCAAAAGGATGGGTACAAATCAAAGCAAGCAGGCTTGTCACAGGCATGCTCCTCCACGCTTCCTGCATCTCCAGCAAGAATGGGAAAAGAAAGAAGCAGCAAAGAGCATGCCGAGGAAATGTGTTTCATGGTTGCTGGAGCTGAGCAGTGGGACCAGATGGCTGCGGGTTCATTTCCAGTAGCAAAAAGATGTTTTCTGCTGCCATAATTATTCTGGTGAAGGAAGGTGAATAGGCCATGCTGGTTGAGGTGTGTTTACACCAGCGTAATGATAACCAGACTGGTGATTATGTGTACATGACTGCAGAGGAAAAAAATTCATACCCTGTAACTGACACAGGTGTCACAGCTCAAAACTGTCAGCAGGGCTGGGAAATAAATCCCGTTCCAGGTTAAACACGGGCGCGTTGTCAAGGTTTGGCTTCAGAGAGCAAAAATATGTGATGGCCAACATGGAGAGCTCATGGAGCTGTGCAAATGGCTGCTGTTTTCACTCTTTTGGAGGGCTTTTTTCATTTGGTTGCTTTGGGTTGACCCAAAGTGAAATTTCAGAGCGACTAAAATGGGAAGAAAATGGTGCCAAGTGATACTTTGCTTTCAAAAATGAAGATTTTGAGGTTAAAATTTGAAATTTCTATTTCGAAATCAGTCCTTTAATGACACTTGAGCTGAGATGGCAATAAAAAAAACCAGCTAGATGACTTTAATATCAAAAGCAAAATATTTGTAATCTTTAAATTAGTGTTCTAACTGAAGTAATCACCCAGAGGTACTGTGATTGATCAGAAATTACAAATATTTGTAATATTTGTAAGAAAGAGAAAAAAGACATCTCATAGAAATCTTTTTGCCTCCTTTCTGCCCAGATCCTCTCTGAAACAGCACTTACAAAGCCTGACCTGTTTTTAACCTCTCTATAAAGGGAAAAAAAACCAGTCCAATGCTATCCCCCTCCCCAGTAGTCAACTTTCTCCAGCAAAGCCGAGCGGTATTTTAGCACCTCGCTCCCTTTGACAATGGCAGCCTATGAGCTGCTGCGTGCTGACAGCTGCTATTGTGCCCGTCCAGGGTAATTAAGAATTTGATCCAGAGCTTTTCAGCTTCTGGGACTGAGGATACTCTCTGAAGCAAGGCACTGGGGTTGCTCTTTGGATGGGAGACGGGTGCTAAAAGGTTTCTGTCCCAGGCCATAGGGCACCCGGACACCTGGGTCCGTTTGGAGCGGTTTCGGAGCTATTTAGCCATCTCCCTGTCAGTTGGGGCTATTTGAGGAATTGGGGTCAATTATAACCAGCCCTCACCTGGAGAGCTGGAGCCAGATGGCAGCACGTGGGGCTGCCTCTCCCTTTGTGCTTCCCATTCCCACTGGGCAGATGAACTTGGAGCTGCGGGGCTGTGAACCACCCCGCTGCCTTGTTTGAAACACAACAGAGGTGGGACGAGTGAAAGAGATGCTCGTTCTGGTCCAGATCCATCCTCTGCTTAATATCTCACAGCAACAACCTCAGCGGATGTGGGGAGGCTGAACCCAAGCATCCCCAAATCCCCTCCCAGTTGTGTCCGCCCAACTCACAGAGCTGCTGACTTTCAGCGATTCAGGCAGGGATTTCGTGAGCACTTTGAGATTAAATCTGCCATAAATCTAGACATGCCCAGCCTGCAGCTACTCAGAAAGGTTTTTCAAACACACAGTTGGATTTGGGGGCTCGTAGATGGGAATTAGGCTCTGCAGTGGCATTTCTGCCTTCACTAATCTCCCTAGCAGACCTCATCAACACGGTTGTGTCTTGCCCACCAAATTCCCATGGTGTGATGTCATCCTTTTCCTTATTATTGCTCAGATTAATAATACTTTTCTGTATTTGTACTGTGCTGTAATAATACTTTCTTGTGTTGTATTGTTTTGTAGAACGTGGGATGACTGAGCTGAGCTGAGCTTGCTGGCCTCTCCAGGACCTCTTGTCCACTTCTCAATGTCTTAGTGGAAATTCATTTATTTTAGGAGAGTTTGGGAAAAAAAAACACCAACAAACTGACAAACTAACTGAAAAAAAAGCAACACTGAGTTACAGCAAGACAAAAATATCTCAAGGAGACAGTGAAGCATCTAAAGTCAAAGTTTGGATAACGCTGTTGGATAATGCAGGGATGAGAGGGACCAGAGGTTTGGTGAGGCTGCGACATGTAGAGAGGAATCTTCATGTGCCTACATTTGGCTTCAAGGCCATGAAACCTCCAGAGGAGGCCAAACTGCTGCTGTCCCTCCTGGTGGTATTTGCCTTCTAACCCTAACCCTAACCCTAATCCTAACCCTAACCCTAACCCTAACCCTAACCCTTCTGCTGCTGCACTGAGCTGTGTGCAGACACCAATTTGATATGAATGACCCAAATAATTTCTTGCCCTTGCCAATGTCTTACCCTTTGATGTCTTCTGTTCATATAGATCGGGTAATGTATATCTTCTGCTCTTTGATATGGGGTATTTGGGTGCTACTTGTCAGATATTAGTGCACCAGAGGCTTTGGGTTTTTGCCAACAATTTCAGAAGAGCCAAAATATCATCTGTGTGTCTGATTTTCTCCCGCCCTTTTGTGCTGTCATTGCACTCTTTGCAAACGTGCTTAACGATGGCAATGATGTTTGAAACCTCGTGTCCACATTTTCCCTACTGACATAAGGTGCAGCAGCTGTTCCCTTAGCACAAACCCAGTGGCTCTGGGATGTGTTTCAGCAGCAGACCACACACTTGCTGTGCTCTGCCAGAGTGATGTGCACGACAAAGAAGCACAGTAAGCAAAACTGGCCAAGAAAATAAAGCTTGCTCCCAGCTGAGGACCCGACCCATGAGCGTGAGCATGCGCGTGCAATTCCCTGTTCCATGCAGCCTGGCATCTCCCAGCAGCCACTCTTGGTTGTGCAAGAGGATGATGAGGAAGAGATGAAATGAGCTCCTTCTTCCTCCTGTGATGCCCCAGTTACAGTGACATTGCCCGAACCCAGAGAGACTGCCACTGATTTTTGGTCAAAAAATGCAAGATGGTTTTCAAATGATGGTCTCGGTTTGGAGGAGATCTTTTCAGCCTCTCCACGTGAAGCAGCTTTTCCATGTTCTTGATCACGTTGGTTGCCCATCTCTGGACCTTCTGTAATGAAAATTCTTGAAACCTGGCGGCCAGAATGACACGGTGCCCCAAACACGAGCTCCTCAAGGTTTTATGGAGCAGTAAAACCAGCACCTGCTGCATCACCCATGGCATCCTTCATGGAGATACCCAGCTCTGCTGGCTGGTTCAGCTGCCACCACGCACTAAGGCAACGATTCCAGAGAATTGCCAATGGTGGCTCCAAGATCTGCTCCTTCTGTATCTACCAGTTCTGACTCCAGCACTGTGCAGGCACAATTTAAATTACTTTTTCCTGGATGCATCATTGCTATTTACACTTCAGATCATTTGCCTGATTTCTGCCCTCTCCTTCAGTTTTGTGGATGTTTCTCGCTATGGGTGCGGTGTTTGTGCACCCAAAAGAGCTCAGTGCCATCCTCAGACTCTCTCAGAATGAAGCACTTTGTTAAGCAAGTGCGAATTTACCTTTTACTTTCATTCTGTTAGAAATTGTGAAGGCTTCTTGCTATCATTCCCTTTAGCAAGACTATTTATTCATTTTTTCGTATCACTGTTTTCCATTAAATCAGGAAAAAAAACAATAAAAAAGGAAAAATATTGTGCTGTGCTCTTCGCGTAACATCGGGTCTTGACATGATTCAACAGAAACAGAATTTGGGGTGAAGCGTTGTTTTGGAATGTTTCCATTTTTCTTGTCATGTCCACGCTGATCTGGAATGGGGAACAGAGGCATAAAAGGGAACACTCCGTGCTCCTTGGGTTGCTTCCCAGCAAACAATTTAATTTATGAACACGAGGGCAGCCTTGCTCTCCCTGACAGTGTCCAGACCTCGCTGGGGATCACAGGTGTCATTAAAAAGTAATTGGATAAAACTGCTCTACAGTCCCCGTGAGTCCCTTTGGCAAAATGCTTTCCCTGAACATGGATGAACTGAGGTCTGAAAGGGAGGTCAGAGGGGAGCACACGTTTCTGTGTTAGCTGGCAAGAGCTGCAATCTGGGCTCTGGTTCCTTCCACCTTCCAGGGGTGCAGCCCTGGGATGAATGACAGCTGTCGGCTGGGTGCTGGTGGAGGAAGGGTCACAGCGTTGGGGCAGGGTGGTGAGAGCCATTCGTGCTGCTCTGTGCAAGAGCACGCGGAGCAGCTGTCCCCTCCTGTGCTGGGGTGGGAGCAGGGGACTCTGCGTGGCCAGGGAGTCACCATCCAGGAGCATCTTCTGGAGAGGACCACGGCACATCTCCACGGCTGAGAATGTTCCAGGGAGGTCACAAACCCAGGCAGGACATCTACTTTGAGACCCAGACCCAAACACATGGAGCGGTCCAAGAGTCACCTCTCTGCCTGGGGTCCCTATGGCCTCTGTTTCATCATCTCTTGGAAATCCTCATCCTGAGGCCACGCTGGGTTGGGGACAGCCTTAGCACTTTCAAGAGCTGCTGGTCCATCATTCCTTGGTGGATGTGGGCAGGGCAAACACATCCAACGTGATGAGACCTTGGCTCACCCACCCCAAACCCATCCCTACGTGGCTGACAGGGCCCTCATGCTCCTGCAGGGCCAGGGTGCAGCATCACCACAGATTGGCTGAACCAGAACTGGAACACCCTCTGCCAGGGCCCTAAGTGCACTAATTGGCCTTAACGACCCCAGGCAGCTGTACCTGGGGTCTCCACCCCTCTGCCCATAGGGCAGAAGCTCTATTCAAGCTCAACTCCTGGGTTGTGAGCTAATGTTGTAGGTGCCTCTGCCTCAATCTTTGTCTCCTGGACAGCTTTGGGCCCTATGCTGGAGGTGATGCATCTCCTGGATGGAACTCCTAGACCTATCTCATGGGCTTGTGTCTGCTTCTTGCCAGGTTCTCTGGATGTGCCTGCGACCTGACTGCTCGCTTTGCTCTGGCAATGCAGCTCTGATGGGGATGCTTGGAAAGATCTGAACGAGCTGCTGCTCCGTGGGTGAGGTCTGTGTTTGTCTGGAGATTCTTCAGCTGCTGTTGGGCTGAGAAAAAGGAAGAACCATCTTCTGGAACAGAAGCAGTTATGAAAAAGTAAGGATTAGAGGATCAAACCAGATCAGAAGTGCCTTCTGTCATCCAGTTCTGACTGTGAATATCTTACAAGAAGGACAAAAGGCAGGAAGAGGAAATGCACTCTGCTCATCATCTGTATAAATCAAAGCACTTTAGTGAAGCTGCTGCCAGCTTTTGCACATTGCTTTTGGAGCAAACTGAAACCATGTTTAAGACAATGTCTGGAGGATTGCAAGGGGTCAACTCACTGCAGTTGTTCTTATTTAGCATTTTAATGAACTGAGCTACCATGCACAGCTGATGATCAGCATGTGCCAGCATCCACCCCTGCCCTTCAAACACAGTGGTTTCCATCTGGAACCCTGAACAGCATCAGTGTGATTCAGCTGAGCAAGTTCTGCACTTGCACCTGGGATGGACTGAGGGCTGGGGCTTGGGAGCAGAGCTCTGGCAAGAGCATGGTGCTGCTCAGAGCCTTCAGGCAGGGAGCATGGCCTGGGGCCTGGCTCCTTGAGCTCACCTGGGTGTGGTGGTGATGCTCCATGCAGGGAATGGCCCACCTGCACAACAGACAGCTGAGCCAGGTGAGATACAGCCCCCCTGGGGCTTGTTTGGGTGGGAAAGTGGGTTTTGCTGGATGAGGTTGGCCAAAGGGTGAGCACAGCAGCCCCGGAACTGTGGGGGAAGTGTCTATGAGCTGTGGGGCACCAGCATCCTTGCTCAGCTCTATGGGAGTGAGCAGCAGGCAGTTGTGTGGTGGGGGAAGTGGTCTGAAAACCCATCAGTGTGTGCTCAGCTTGTCTGTGGGCTGCAGACCAGGGGCAGAGCCCTCCCTGTTTTCTGGGCCACAAAGGTGGGATGCTTCCAGGCTCCTCCAGGGAGATGGCTCAGATGGCTTCATGGTCTCTGTGAATGAGCATACGAAAGGTGAGGGCAGAGACTTGTTCAATGTCTTCCAGTCTTGTTCAATGTCTTCATCAATGACCTTGATGAGGGGATAGTGTCCACCCTCAGCAAGTTTGCTGATGACACGAAGCTGGGGGGAGTGGCTGACACGCCAGAAGGCTGTGCTGCCATTCAGCAAGACCTGGACAGGCTGGAGAGATGGGCAGAGAGGAACCTGATGAGGTTCAACAAAAGCAAGTGTAGAGTCTTGCACCTGGGGAGGAATAACCGCATGCACCAGTACAGGCTGGGGGATGACCTGCTGGAGAGGAGCTCTACGGAGAGGGACCTGGGGGTCCTGGTAGATGACAGGTTGGCCATGAGCCAGCAGTGTGCCCTGGTGGCTAAGAAGGCCAATGGGATCCTAGGGTGCATTAAAAAGAGTATTGCCAGCANCAGTTCTGACTGTGAATATCTTACAAGAAGGACAAAAGGCGGGAAGAGGAAATGCACTCTGCTCATCATCTGTATAAATCAAAGCACTTTAGTGAAGCTGCTGCCAGCTTTTGCACATTGCTTTTGGAGCAAACTGAAACCATGTTTAAGACAATGTCTGGAGGATTGCAAGGGGTCAACTCACTGCAGTTGTTCTTATTTAGCATTTTAATGAACTGAGCTACCATGCACAGCTGATGATCAGCATGTGCCAGCATCCACCCCTGCCCTTCAAACACAGTGGTTTCCATCTGGAACCCTGAACAGCATCAGTGTGATTCAGCTGAGCAAGTTCTGCACTTGCACCTGGGATGGACTGAGGGCTGGGGCTTGGGAGCAGAGCTCTGGCAAGAGCATGGTGCTGCTCAGAGCCTTCAGGCAGGGAGCATGGCCTGGGGCCTGGCTCCTTGAGCTCACCTGGGTGTGGTGGTGATGCTCCATGCAGGGAATGGCCCACCTGCACAACAGACAGCTGAGCCAGGTGAGATACAGCCCCCCTGGGGCTTGTTTGGGTGGGAAAGTGGGTTTTGCTGGATGAGGTTGGCCAAAGGGTGAGCACAGCAGCCCCGGAACTGTGGGGGAAGTGCCTCTGGGCTGTGGGGCACCAGCATCCTTGCTCAGCTCTATGGGAGTGAGCAGCAGGCAGTTGTGTGGTGGGGGAAGTGGTCTGAAAACCCATCAGTGTGTGCTCAGCTTGTCTGTGGGCTGCAGACCAGGGGCAGAGCCCTCCCTGTTTTCTGGGCCACAAAGGTGGGATGCTTCCAGGCTCCTCCAGAGAGATGGCTCAGGTGGCTTCATGGTCTCTGTGAATGAGCATACGAAAAGTGAGGGCAGAGACCGTGAGCAGGTGGGATGTGCAGCCCTGTGCACACCTCTGGTCATTCCCAGCGTTGATGGAAACCCTCTGGGACCACATGGCAGCAGGAGCCATGCTGAGCTGTGTCCATAACAGTGGGGTGGTGGAGCTGTGTCTGTGAGCTGCTCCAGGCTCCAGCAGCAGTGACTGCTCTCCTGGCTGGACCCTACCTTTGAACTTGCCCAAGTGGCACTGGGGCAGCAACGCTCCCACTCTGCCTCCCAGCTCCTCTTTGCAAACAGTGCCAGAAATGCTTTCGCTAAGCAAAAGCAAGGACTGATGTCATCCCGAGTCTCTGTGAGCCAGGGAGATGAGCAAAGGCCCGGAGTCCCTATATCTTCATCCAACTGCGGTTGTTCCTGCTTTCAAGCCCTTATTACCTGCCTAATTCCGCGCTAGGATATTGCTCAGACATCTAAGGAGATGCAAGCTGGCAATTTCAACGCGCTCCTAAACATCTCCAGCAAAACACCTGCCGGTGCCAAGCCCTTGGCTCCTCAGCCCATTTCTACTGAAGTAAGGAGATTTCCAGGGCGAGTCTGACTTGGCCCTGCAGGAGGCACCTTCCTTCCTGCCAAGGCCCGGGCTGGGGCGAGCAGCTCCCGCGCTGTCGCTCAGGGAGCAGGAATGCAGGCGAGGCTGCCCTGTGGTTAGCAGGGCTCCACCCCAGAGACAGAGGCAGGCGCCCAGGTACCAGCACCGGAGACTTGGGGCTCATCCAGGGCTGCTGATGACAGGCACTGATCTGTTGCTTAACTCTTTGCTGCCTTTGCTTTGCTCCTTTTTTTGTGTGTGTGTGCTGTGAAAGCAGCTGGCGGTGCTCCTATCTCATGTCCCTGCTGTGCTGGGGCAGGGGTTGATATGGGAACACCTGTTGGATGGGGGATCCCTAATGCAAAGCTGGGGACAAGCAGGGATCCAGGTCTCCCCTCTGTTTTCTGGCTCTGAAGGACGTTTCCCAGCTGCAGGTTCCTGTGCCATTTCCTTACTATAAGACTTTGGGGTGACGATGAGTGGCTATGTCCCGTTTTTTCCTTTAGCGCTGGGGTTTGGGCTGTGTGTCATGGTTCTGCTGACGTCTCCTTGGAAGGTTGGAGTCAGGACAGGCGGTTAACCCAGCAGTGCTGTACTTCAACAGCATGAACCCCATGATTCTCATTGTCCATAAAGCAGGCAAACCCAGTGTGTACCCTCTTCCCTGGCGAGAGTCCTGCTCCAGGGGTATGGAATGGCTTTTGGTTGCCTACATAATGCTAAATTCTGCCCAGTGTTGTAACAGCACCAGTCCTCAGCTGAGGCCCTGGGACTCGACTGGTGTCAATGTCCCATTGGTTGTGTTTTACCAGTTCTGCAGCATCTATATGCCGCGCTACATGTACATTGTGCCTGCCAGTGGCACACGTGTAGAGAATCGTTGACCTTGAGCAGTGGCTGGGCAATGGGCTCCTAGCAATGGTCCTTATGGGTCCCTTTCAAATCAGGGTGCTCTGTGAATCTACGAGATGTGGAAATGGTTCTCCTGCATCTCCATCCCTTTGGTCAATCACTGCCTTTCGAAGTGGTGCCCCGAGTCCGTTCCCCATGTGCTGAATTGCCTTGATCAGAACCCAATGGAAAATGTCTCAGAGCAGAAATTCCCTTTTTTATGAAAATGAGGCTTTCATGAGCTTGTAAATGGGGATTTGAAGGTTCCTCTGACACTAGCATGGTCAGCAAATATGCTACCAACCTGTTTATTTGTGAAGATTTGTATTGTAATGATAAAGCGAAAAAAAAGCCAACCTACCACCAATGCGGCAGACCATTTAAAAAGAAAAAAATAAAAAAAAGCTCTTGTTCCAGTCCACGGGAAGGTTGTTAGAAGGAGCTTTACCTTCTTCATCTCGACTTTCATAGAATCATTAACGTTGGAAAAGACCTCTAAGATCATCAAGTCCAATTGTCCACCTGCCATCAATATTGCCCACTGAACCATGTCCCTGAGTACATCTCCATGTTTCTTGAACATCTCCAGAGATGGTGACCTCCACCTCCCTGGGCAGCTGTGCCGGTGCCTGACCACTCTTTTAGAGAAGTTTTTCCTAATATCTCCTGCCGTGGCTCAGAGCTGCTGTTCATTTTAAGAACAAGAGGTTCTGAACTGGATGTGGGTGGGAAGAGTTGATGGGAAGGAGCCAAAGACCTCTGCTTTTGGTCTGCAGACACCTCCCTCCCCAAGGAAACAGTCTGCAGGAAGACGATGCTGTGTTTGGACGGGTGCTGAGCTGTCCCCTCCTGCCCCCACGCTCTGGGGTGCTGACCCAGGGCCATGTGGGCCCCGTCTGGTGGCTGTGTTGCAATCCCCATCATTACAGCATGACCCGCACCGTGGGCTCTGGGTGATGCTCCGGAGGCCGTCGCAACATCTCCTCCTGCTGCAACACGCTCCTGCTGACACAGCCCGACGTCACCGGGCAGCGCGATGCCGGGCTGAGCGCTCTGCCCTCGGCTCCACGCTCTATGTCAGCCAGGGCCCTGCCAATGCCACCGGGGCAGAGCAGCACCTTTCAGCTTGCTTCGTGCTGACGCACCGCTTTGGGAGCTGCCTGCTGGGTTGTGCTGCTGCTGTTGGGGTTTCTGGTTCATCCTCGTGGCCTGGAATCTCCGTGGTGTGCTCAGTGTTGGGTTCGGTGAGAGATGGAGCAGGGGCAGCTGGGTTTGCTCAATGGGAGATCTTTGGTGGTGGTTCTGCAGGAGGGGTGGTGCTCAGGTTGGGGGACTCCATGCCTGGTGGTGGCCCCATCATGGAAAATGTTTTCATAGAAAAATCCTAGAATGATTGAGTTGGAAGAGCTCTTGCTGCCCATCAACCCTGCTGTGGTCTGGGTGCCCCCCCCAGCCCAGGCTGCCCACTGCCCATCCAGCCTGGACCCACCTCCAGGGATGGGGCACCCACAGCTCTCTGGGCAGTGCCAGGATCTCATCATCTGAGTGAAGAATTCCTTCCTAAATCTCCCCTCTCTTAGTTTAAAGCCATTCCCTCTTTTCCTACCTGTCCATGCAAAAAGCCAGTCTCCATCTTGCTTAAAGCTCCCTTTAAATACAAAAAGGCCACGGTGAAGTCTCCTGGACCTTAGAGGTCTCCTCTAGCTGCACATCTCACATCACCACCGTGGTGCCCATTGAACTCTGGCTGTCCCCAGGAGCCGAGCACTTTTCTCTCTTTTCCACCACTGTGTGAAGAGGGGCCGGGGGAATCCAATGGGGCTGCAAAATGGGTCCTCGTGGTGTGTCATACTGCAATGTCCTCTGGATATTTTGCAGAGGAACTGTGTTCTGCAGGAGGTTCAGGTTTGGCTGTGACTGCCTGGGACAGAAGAACACTTGCTCTGTGAACCAGGAACGTTCCTCCTCGAGTGGCATCGTGACCTGACGTTACTTAAAACCAATTTTATGCTTACGATGATTACTTGTACAGCATCACAGGCAATTATCTGCCAATTATGATGAGGTTGAATAATTCCAGAAGGAGTTTATTTAACACCAACATTTAGAAAGCAAAGTGTTGTGGATAAGACACAGCCCAAGGGCTTGGGACTGTTGGGTTTTATTTCCAGCCCCATTTTCTGTATGGTCACAGCACTGAACAGAGATGGCTTCTGCACACGTGGGCTTTAGGGGGAAGGAGCTTTACTCCCTGCTGTCAGTGGGACCAACTCCAATGATGCTGTGACTCTATGAAATAAGCCAAAGTGATACTGGCAGTGTTGTGATAAGCAACGATGCTTGGTAAAGGCTCTGCTGCCCTAATAACACGTGTGAAAGTTCCCAAAGGATCTGTGGCATTGCTTTCTTTGTAATAATCTGATGTAGTAAAACGCCACTGAAGTTCACTCATTGCTTTGCAGTCAGCCTGGTGACACCTCTCCCTTTCCAGCTCCCAGCAAACAGAGCGTGTTGTGCAGAGCTCCATGCTGAAAGCCTGCAAGATTTGGCATGGGGACCTCTTCGTGCATTTGAAGCTGTGCAGAGAGCTCATGGATGGGGGGGGGAAAAGTCAAGGATGGAGCAGTCACCAGGAAATGGACAGATGTGCCTGGAAATGCCTTTAACCCTTGTTTGCTGCAGGACTGTGGCTGGAAAAGCCTGGAAATCTGTTGTTTGATTCCCACTGAAAGTACAGCTGTGGACAGAAACCACTCTGCCCATCAAGCCCAGGGGAGAGGGCTTCATTCTGGGGCTTCCACTCAAAGCAGCTTTGGAGTGATGGTTTGTGCTCATCCATGCAATGGAGAAGGGAAGGAACACACCGTGGTTCTTGCAGGGCTGTGCACACATGCTCCTGCCTTGCTGGAACTCCCATGGGTGTGGAGCCCAAATGGTTTTTATCACGGGGCCGATTGCAACGTCCCTGACACCGAAACAAGCAGCAGAAGTTGCTGGAGGTGGCAGCACTGCAGCTGGAAGCTCTTCTGGCTGTGGGCATCCAGAGGTGCCATGGTGGTGCCATGCTGCCCTCTGGGCCATGCAGGGCTGGAGAAGGAGCCCCATATGTCCCTGGTGGTGCAGGAGGGGAAATGGGGGCTGCACAGCACCCTGCACACATTGCACAGCTGCTCCCAGCTGTCCTCAAGGCAGCTGCTCACAATCTGGGGATGGAGTCAGGTTCTGCTGGCACCAAAGTCTGCAGGAGAGGAAGGAGCTGATCGCTCCGTGAGGCCCCATGGGGATGGTCCTTGTCTTGGAAGCCATCGAAGAAGGATCTTATGGCCGAATCTATCCCATCTCCAAGCACTTGTGATCCCCAGGAGTGATGGCAGTGAGCAGCCAACATCAGCATGGCTTAACCATGAGCAAAATGCTCCAGGCTGTGCTGCTGTGGTCCTTTGGGGCAGCACAGCAAAACCTCTAGTTCCCAATCACAGCATCTGATTGGGATGGGGTTGGGGTGTGCAGCCTCTCCCTCACTGATGGACAGCAGGAGGTATCCAGCACAGTGACAGCAGCACAAGTTGTCCCACGTGTGACACTGCTGTGGGGTCCTTTTTGCATGCAGCCCCATGAAACCCAGCTCCTCTCTTCCCTACAAATCCTGGAGCATTCAAACTCCCATCAGCTGCTTGGAGCAATTTCTCCTCCTTTGGGGCCAAGGAGAGGAGGGAGGCATGGAGCAGCCCTCACTGTGGCCTCCCGGGGTGGGGCAGGTCCCAGCACCGTGCCAGGGTCTGTGCTGCCCCTGGGCACGCTCAGCTCCCAGCTCCCATCGCCCTTCAGCACTTGGGCACAGGAGGAGAAAGATCATTACCATACAAAGGGCTCCTCTTTCAACACCCGCGTTGCAAACTTTTGCGAATTTCTCTCATCATATTCATGCTGTGCTGTGCTTGGTTGCTTTTTTTTTTTTCCCCCCCTTTTTTAAAAAAAAGTGCCAGTTCTTGGAATTGGGTGAGCACACCAGAATCTCAGCTTTTGTTAAAGGCTGCAGAAGGCTGCAAAGGGCAAACAGATTCTGAAGGCACCAGCAGTGGGGATCCAGCACCAGAACTCCATTTATTTCTGGATCTTGCAGCATTCAGACAAATTTTTGAAGAGGAAGGAGGAGATCAGAAGAAGTCACCACTTCTGGCTGCTTAGGACTGGCAGAGCTGAGTGGTGCCTGGGCTGCTTTGCTTGTTGCAAAACAGGATTACCACATCTGCAGCATGAGTAGAAATGGAAAATTCTCCATTTTCAGTTTTTTCCCTTGTCTGCTTCCCACCCCCTCACTGCATGAGGTCCAGGAGCTCTCCCCTGCTCCTGGGAACACAGATAAGGAGGGGTTGGGGTCCTGTGCCTGCCCTCTGGGTCCTTGCTTTGCTGGGTAGGAGAGAATTTCCCTGCTCTGGATTCCTGGTGGGATTTATTTATTACAATGGCAATGATGGGAGTTTGAATTTTGTGTTGGCACCAGGACAACAGAGCTGAAGGTCTGGGCCCATTCCACGCTTCTGCTGAGGATGCGACCCACTTAGGGTCAGGTGCTCTGTGGGTACGGCCAAAGCTATTCAGGTTAAACACCTCCATTGGCTCTCCAGGCTGCTCCAGCTATGGGCCCAAGGGGAAATAGGTCAGGTACTTTGTGATCTGTGTCACCGTGTTGGCTTAAAACATTCCTCAGTGCAATCTGGGAGATGCCAGAGCGCTGACCCACGGCCTGCTGCAGGCTTCTCCTGCAGAGCTTTTGTGCTCTTCATCAGCGAAGCAGTGCTGGGGCTGCTCTGCAACGTAGAAACAAAAGGAGAAAAATGATGGTGCTTCCCCCATCCCTGTGAGCCTGACTCACCCGCTCAGGAATCTGCTTTAATCGTTGGGGCAGCTTCTGGAGGGACAGGCAGGAGGCAGCATGAAAGCATAACGCCTTGGAAAAGCGTTGCCTCCAAAGTATTTGCCTGCCAGGGGATCCTGCAGTCCTTGCTCCAGGGCTGCGGTGAGAAACAGCACTGAATTCTGTGCTGGTTCTCTGCAGTTCCACCACTCGCTGGGCTGCTGAGATCCTGGCAATGTTGGGTGGCTGTGCTGAAAGTCCTCTGGTTCCTGGCACGGTAAAAATCACAGCATCACGTGAGCATCTCCTACTTCTTCTCCCTACGTCAATTTCAGTTTTTGTGGAGTGGAGAGGAAAGATTGTTTCCACGCTCCTTTCTTTGCTGCCTGTCCTTGATACGTTCCTCATACCCAAAAGAGCTTTGGTTATCCATTGGAAATGACAGTTTTCTACAAGAAGCATGATTTGTGTTTGAAATACATCAGCCAAAGGCAACAAACTGGTTTTTTCGAGCATAAATACTTTAGCACCATTTTATACCGGTTCTCTTTTTTCCATTCCCCCTTTCCTCTGCTGTTACCCATCAATGCCACCATCTTAGCGATAAAATTAAAGCAAGAAAAAAAAGAAAAACCAAAGAATGAGAATTCTGGTTTTGTTGCTTTCCCAACAGATATTCAAACCAAAAACATGTCTTTTTTTTTTCTGCTTTTTTTACCCAGCAGTCTTGAACCCAAAGCTCCATCAATCCTTCCCCGGGCAGAGCGCAGGTGATCTCGTGGTTCTCCTCCCACGGGGACCTGCAGAGCTTGTGCTGCTCGCTGTCTCCACACAGGGTCTCCCTCGCCTTGGACAAGGCAGCCACGAGAAGACATTAATTAATCTCAATTTAGATCCGATGCTTTGGCCTTGGCTCTGCTTCCACGGCAGTAGACGTTTCGCTGCCGGCCCTGGTGAGAAGGGGACTGCTGTGTTTAATAGAACTGTGCAGGAATCCAATGACATTCTGGAGTGTGGGCTCGCTTAATTCCATAGTGATGAATGAAAGAAAATCACAGAAAGCTGTCTGCAGCAGCGTGAGAGAAATTGGAAGACAAACGCCGGTGGTAAAGGCTTGCAACCAAGAAGTTTTCCAGAGCTTGGTTTGATGTAAAAGCCCACAGACCCAACTCTGAAGGAGGAACACCTGCTTCTTCCGAACTGTTTGGAATCCCCATGAGAACAGAGCTCTCTGTTGGTCACTTTGGGGCCATAAATTGGAGCTGAGCTGGCTTGAAGTTCCAGTCTTCGGAGAAGAAAGGACCCAGATGGAAAGAGAGATTGGGGACAGCGATGGAGCACGCAAAGAGTTGGTCTTGAAGGACTTTGCCATCCCTTCACTGGGAGGCACAGAGGAGACCAACTCTGTGAAGGGGTCAGTGCCATGTGTGCCTCTCTGGGCACAGGATACACATGCTTCTCATTTCTTTTGCTTGCTGGGCACCAAGAGAATCTGTTCCCCATTGACTCTTGACCCTTGAGAAGAGGTGGAAAAGCAGAAAAAATAGCTGGCCAAACCAATGTCCATGGCAAAAGTCCCACCAGCATCAATGGGACCATGATTCAACCTAAAGAAAAAATAGTTCTAAGCTAGAGCAGGAAACACACCATCTTGGTCTGGGGTTCTGACAACACTGGAAGCCGTTGTGTTCCCAGCTTATCCCAATGCCGGATCAGACCCACTGGGGTTGGGGCAATAGGATGAATTCCTGTCCCTTTCCAAAGATGGAAAACTCTCATGGGATGAGTGTGCCATATCGAGCCCGATAGACAGGATGCTGGAGAGGACCTCAATGGGACGTGAGTTTACTGACTGAATAAATTTAAATTTAAAAGAAAAAAGTCTAAAATCTTTTCTTGTAGAAACAACATTGTGGAGAAGAAAATTGGCTCAGTGAAAGTGGCCTTCATTCAATGAATTTGAAATGCTTAATTTGGGATGATCTTTTTGTTATGTGAAACGGAATAAATAGCAAAATGAGAGACAGTTGAAAGGAAAAAACACTTTTTATCCTACATTTGGGCCATTCTTTAGCGACTGATCCATTGCATCATTTTCAGTCTCCCTTGAAAGTAGCCTGGGTGGTGGAGGCCTCTTCTCCATTTGCTTTCAGAAAGTTCCACACCAGAGAAGCTCCCTCTGACCTGCACCTTTCTTTGGTCCAACATCCAATCTTATTAAAATTAAGCAATCTGCTCTTTGAGCATCTTTGAAACTTTGTGCCTGGTAGCACGTCCTCCTTCAACTTCTGCTTTGCTCAGCTGCTCCTCTCCTATCCTGTTCCATCGTGTCTCCGTGGTCCTCCTCTCTCCCTGTCCCCGTCTGAACTCCATCTCTGATGGCAGCAGCTGGCCCTTCCCGTGATGATACCACGGTGCCATCAGCAAATTGTATCTTCACCTCTGTCAGTGCCCCTAATAGCAATAGATTAGAGAGGATTTCTCCCAAGACGTCTTCCTGCTGAGCTCAATGGCAACTCCTCGCACCATGACTCCCTCCCCACTGGTCTCTGTTCTCACTTTTGGCCGCTTCACGGCAGAACCCCATGTGCTAAACCCCATCTTTAACCCCGCTGGTGCAGAGCCATGTGGCACTTAGTGCCTTACTCGCTGTGCTCTAGATGAGATTGTCTGCGTTTCCTTTGCCTGGAGTTCATGATTTTCACCCAAGCTTTCTGGTAAGCCTGGCACCATCTTCCCCTCTTGCGTTTGATTCCAATTTCTCGCACTGTTTTTGATTGTTCTTCTGACATAGGCTCATATTTGCCTCCATCAATGGATTTTCCTCCTTCTGAAGTGAGAGTTGTGAGCTGAATGCTGCTTCCATCTCCATACAGCCATTCACATTTTTTCCTTTATGTAAGGAACCACATGGGATGCAACACTTCACTGTATTAATTTAGTGTTTTCCTTACTGATGTAAATTATTGTCTTCTAATAGGAATAAGACCTACATTCTCTAACCTCTACTCCTCCTTGGGCTGTGATTCCACTTCTCCTTTTCTCAAAACTCCTCTCCTTCCCAACCTGCTACGCAGAATTTCCACCCAGCTCACGTATAGAACTCTCTGCTTATTCCCAAAGCATGTGGAGATGGCTGGGCAGGATTATCCGAGCAGCTCAAAGCCTTTTCCCTACTCACTTCCACGCTCCTTCCCATGAGGAATCAAGAGCTCTGTCCCTTTAGGACACACACTGGTGGCTGTCTTCAAGACAGGGGCTTCTCTCCCTTCCCAAAATGCCAACTTGGATGGCTATAGCCATAGAAGGCTGCAATTTGGATGGACACAGCCATAGGGGAGGCTCAAACATGGATGGCCATAGCCATAGGAGGCTCCAGTTTGTTTGGCCATACCCATAGGATGCTCCTTCCCATCTCTCATTTCCCCCACGGCTCTGCATGCCACTGCTGTCAGGTGGACCATGAGCTGCTTTTCGCCGGGTTCCTGCCTGATGACAGGTGACTCAACGCCTCAAGGCTCGCAAGGAAGCCAGCAAGCCAGTATCTGATGAAAGAGCCCAGTGGAGAGAGGTGCAAGGGGAGAGGGAACAGGAGAAACCTCGCGGGATGCGATGGAAGTGACTCATCTGACAGGTACTGCCACCAGGGCAGCCTGTAATTACAGCCATCCTCGCTGGTGTCTCCACTGGAGCATATGCCAATCATTCCCCATGGCATTTTCACGCTTCTTATCTGTCAGCCTAGAAATTACTTTTTTAGATCAACTTTGAAGGCTTAATTCTGGCAGGGAGACGCAGGGGGCCAGACAGTCTGCTCCGCCGCAGCGCTGCGCGAGGGAAGGAGCCATGCTGCTTTGTGGGGACCAGATTTTCAGGAGATGGGAGCTGGTTTTTCAAGATGGGGCCAGGTTTTCCAAAGGGCTTGAGTCCTGGCAACTCCCTGCATGTTTGTCAAAATGCACCTGATGAATTGCAGCTGCTGCTGCAAAACCTTCCACGGGAGGCAAACTTCCTAAAAACGTTGGGACCCTGTGATTGTGCAGAAAGAAATGGTGGCAAGTGCATGGGCATGGAGCTCCCAGGCTGGTGTTGAGTCCTCTGACCCAGTCAGATCCCTGGTGTTTCTCAATAAATGAGTCCTGCAGGCAGCTTGGCCCATCTGCAGAGGGGTCACAAAGTGTGCCATTATTAACAACACCAATTAGACTTGTAATCAATTACGGAATTGTAGGGGTTGGAAGGGATCTCGAGAGATCGTCGAGTAATTAGGAAAGGAGCAGATGGATTGGATTCATCTCTGGTGGTATCCAGGGGCTACACCTTCAATAATGTCTTTGGGAAACCTTCAGTAACATCACTGGGAAACCTTTAATAACGTCTTTGGAAATCCTGGGATGAATTAGGGATCAAATTGAGATTCTTGTGAACATGGTGATGTGCTCGACTCTGAAATTGGGACCAAGGACCAACACTGTTCTGACACAAGTGGCTGTCTCTCACTTCTTCAAAACCCTCGTGGCTGCTGTTACATTAATGAATTTTATGAGTTTTCTCTGATTTCCTACAGCTGACTACAGCAGGGGCTACGGGGAAGCATGCTCACAAGTCCGTACCCCCACCCCACTCCCCAAATGTGGCCCTTGCAGGATCTCCTGAGCATTTTGGGACTGAGCTATACCAGGTGCCCTTTTCCTGAGGTCATCCTGGAGTTTTCCTATCCATCACCTTCCTCCTAGGAGGGAGGAGGGCATTACACATCCCATAGGATGCAACGCATGCCCCTCGCTCCCCGCCATGCCCCGTACACACATGGAGCTCCGCGTTGGCACACGCTCACCCACACACAGTGCCCTCTTCCAAGGGCTTTGCCTGAGCATCCCGTGACTCCGTGCCCAGGAATGCTGCCGCCGACTGGCCGCCCGCTGGGGATTGCATCAAGCCCATAAACTCGTTCCGCACAGGATGGAGAGGCCGGGTGACACCTGCTCCTGTGCCATGTGGCACCTCGCGGGGACACCTGCTCGCCGTGGGCTCAGGAAGAGGGAGGAGAGGCTTTGTGCATCATCCCAGTGCTGGGTGGCACGGAGCGGTGTCCCGCAGTGTCACTGAGGCTTTGGGGACCATTTTGCACTGTCAGCTTCCCATATCTCAGATATCTGCAGTGTTTCCAGTTCTCATCCAGCTGGGAAGAAGATGGATCTGCTGAGCCAACAGCAGCCTGCATCCTTCAGCTTTCTCATCCTTGCAGCTCTGAGCCCTTCTTATTTTACCTTAAAACACCAGCAGGGCTCTCCCCTTTCTGCTCAGCATCGCTGGGCTGTGCTCTGACCTCCTTTGTCCTGCTGTCCTTTCCCCTCTGCAGGTCGGGGTTCTCTTCCCTCTCCTCCTCAGCTGCTGGGAGATGCCAGGGTTCCCCTCCCTCCCTCCCATCTCCCTGCACGGCGCCTGCATTGGGCTGGGCAAAGAGCTGGAGCCATTTCTCTATGGACTGCAGACAGAGCCCCAGGTGCTCTGCTCTCAGATGCAGACGTCCTCGCTCTGAACATCTGAAGCCAGGTGAAACGAACACCACCCTTTATGTTTCTCACATACATTAAGGGCTAAGTGGCTGATAAGGAACCTGCTCGTTTCTAGCCTAAATTTATTAATGTCCAATGTATACAAACTTGTCCTTGCAGCAGCATCGTCTGTCCTTCAAGTCCACGTTGCTTTTCCACCTCGTAGTTAGGCAGAGCCTCTCCTTAGGCAGAACGAGGCCGTTCCCTTTCATCTGTGAAAGCCAATGTCTTCCATTCCCATTCCATTCCACTCTCCATTCCTGATCACCCAAGAGGTGCTTCTTCGTGATTGGGGTGATTAAATAATACACTGCATTCCAGGTGAGACTCCTCAAAGCCATCCCTAAGGAATACCCTATTTCTGCTGGAAATGTTCAGTACAACGATCCCAGGGCCATATTCCCCCCACACTCATATTGCTGCATCCCATTGGCACTTTGTGGTCGTCCCAAGGCTGTGTGATACCCTCGGATGTTTCTCTCTGCTGGAGGCAGTTGCTGTCTGGCCCAATCTGGAATGTTCAGTCTTTTTGGTCTCAGCCCTATGGCTGGGCAGCTTCTGTCTTCAGGTGGAAATCCTTATTTCAAGCGTTAACCAACAACTCGAGGGAGATGGGTAGGACTCATCCAGCTCCAGGGCTTTCTCTATGAACCTCATGACGCAAAAAGTGCTGAGAAGCTGAAAAGAAAAAAAATATATATTTTTGAAACCGTACGACCTTTGGTAGAAGAAATGATCCCAGAAAAGAAAATGTGACAGCATAGAAGGAGGCAGGCGTTGAATTTGGACAAACTTTGCTGAACCAAAGTATTCCTACAGCCCTTGAGTATCTGGGATTCTGCATGGGATTGGGAAAGAGATTTCCTCTTTGCTGTTTGTTCAGCTTTGGGTGGTGGGAAGCGTCAACATCATTTTTTGTTTTCTTCCCTTTCTGAAAGAGCTAGAAATTTCAAAATCCTGAAACTCTTCCCAAAATGAAACAGCTGCTTATTGCTCAACGCTTTCTGTTCCTACCTCTGCCCTCCCGATGAGTTACACGAGGGTGTGACATCTGGGATCGCGCTGATCCCCAGGTGCTGGAAAGGGCCACTTCCAGCAGCTTCTCCCCAAGCAGGGCTCCCTCCCGCTGTCAGCTGTCATCCCGTCCCTGCTGCAGGAACACCCCATTCCCTTGGCTCACCTGGCAAGGTGCAGCTCCCAGCACCACGCAGAGATCCCACAGCTTCTCCCCATCCCACGTTATTTGTCTCCATGGGATTCTAGGGAGCTGCTTCTCATTTGTACACAAGAGCCAAATGGAACTATTAGTGTCTCACACTTCAAGCATTGGGGCTTTCTCTGCATTCGTAGGAAAGGTTGAGGTTATTACCAAAGAGGTGAAAATTAGATAATAGCCGATGTCTCAGGGGTGCCAGCCATCCTGGTCTTAAGTGATCCTCTGTTTCGAGCTCATCGTAATTCCCTGGTGACTGCTAACTGGAGCCCGGTGCCTTCCTTGCATTTATGGGCTGCTAGTGGATGATTATAGAAAATGCAGTAATTAAATAAGTGCTTTGGCTGGATAGGTTTGGCCTGGGAAAGAGTAAAATTAGACAAGGCGGTATGAGCTGTCCCAAATCGTGAACTCTGATTAATTTCACTTTCTTTTCTTGTGATGTGTCCAGTAACACTCAGGAGGAGGAGGGATCACCCACGGGAGCCTATGGGTGGTGGATTAGGGCCTGTTGGCTGAACACCCCACACGTTGTCGTGATGCGTGTATCGACGACACACATTGTGAGGGGCAATGCAAGCAGGAGACCTGCGAGCCTCAGGCCAGTGGGAAAGCCATGGGACCTCATTTCCCCTGGCTCCATCAGCTGGATGGTGCTGCCCTGTTCTCTTGGCTGGGCAATTGCATGGACTCGAGAGGAACAGTGGTTTTGGGGCCACTTGTTCACAATATTTTTATGACAGCATCTCTTTGGTGGAAGCTCACTGCTTCCCCCAGCGCTCCTCTCCAGCACAACAATTTCCAGCAGAGCTGAGGCAGGGGTTGAACTGGCTCCAGCCAGGCAGCAACCTACAATTACCCAAGCATCCACGGGATGCCATCACCGCAGGATTCCCTTTGATGCAGCGTCGTATCCAGGTAACCCGTTCCTAATCAAACAAGACACCCGGGTGCACAGGAAAGGGCACTGCCGGCCATTCCGGGTGCTCCGGGAGTGCTGTGGGCAGAGCAAACAGGAAACCGAGGGCCGGAGCACGGCGAGCCGCTCCGCCTTTGCCCAGGGGTGTTGGGCAGGTGATGAGTCCCTTCGAGCTGGTCCCTCTCCTGCTCCGGCAGTGACGCATTGTTTTGCATGAGAAATTCCAAAAGCGTTGATGGTCCTTTTGCTTGAAGGACAGCAGCATTGCTTGAGGTTTTGGGGGTTAAATCCACAGAGGTGCTGACCTTCCTCGCTCTCAGGAGTTCTACAGGATTTGGGGCCGTGGCTCAACCTGTGGGTTTGGAGTGCCGAGGGAAGGATGGCCAGGTTGAACAAATGGAGAGAGCAGCCATTCCAAGCCATAACTCATGGCGCTCATGCTCTGCACCACACTCCTTGGCGTTGGCCACCTCTCCTTTCCGCAGCCTGTAGAGGGAGCTGATGGTGCTTTGAATTATCTGCCATGAAATCTGGCCCTGCTGCTTGCATAAGAGCGAGATGCTGAAATACCTGCATGGCTTGGGCTGTTGGAGCCACCCATGAGGCCTTTGGCCTCTCCTTACCACGCGGCTTTTGCAGCAACTCCTGATTTTGGAGCAGGAGGTTGGACAAGGTGGCTCAAGAAGGTGTTACAGAGAGCTTCTCCACCATCTGTTGGGGCCATCCTCTCTGGAGTTCCCTCCTCTGTTTGGGTTTCCTTCCTCTTCTCCCTCATCAGATCAGAAGATGAGCTCTAGACTGAATCTCTTGGAGAACTGGGTCTGAGGAGAAGAGATACTCTAGGTCCTGGGAGAAGAAAGATGGGTGATATCTGAATTCCATCCCTGCTGGAGCATGGTGAGGTTCCCTTCAGACGTGAAAACAACCAGGTTGAGGCACGATGCAGCAATCCTAGGAGCACTTCCAACAGATCTCTGAGCTGAGCAGACACGAGCGTTTTGGGAAGCTGGTGGGCTCTGTAGCATGGACCCCAACACGGATCTTCCATGGTCTCCTTGGGGAACGCTGCTCTGGGCCTCTTTCATTTGCCGATGTTTTGCTGTTCTCAGCGACTTGTGAGGGAAGGGCAGACATCAAAAGCTCAATGGGAGCATCCAAAAGTTCATCTGAAGCATGCAGACCTTTAGCGTTTGTAACGGGAAGTTGGAGACATTTCAAGCACTCTCATCCCACCTCCTGGCGCTTCTGTTTCTGGTTAGGGCCAGACATAACCACAAGAACAAGCTTTCTCACGGTGTTTCAGCACATTTCCTATTGGTCCTGGAAGAAAACTGGAAGAACGTTTGAAATTAAGAGGGCATCTACCCTTTGTAGAACCACAAAGGCTCTGTTTTGGAAATAGGCACAGGCTCTGAGTGTTGATGGGGTGAGAAAATAGACTCTCTTGAAGCAGTTTGCACCATCCCAGCTAATAAGTATCCCCCCGAAGGAGAAGAGCTGATTTTTGTCTTATGGAGAAACAAGTCACGGTTCTGCGGTGCGATGAGAGCAATCCTGGGATGCTCCAGGAGATGGGAAGGGGCAGCCCTGTAGGATGGGTGGTTCTGGAGCCCCCAAAGGTGGGGGTGGGATGGAGCAGCACTGCTATGGAGGGCATGGACTCGTGCGGGACGACATTTCCAGGGAGGTTTTGTCTTTTACCGGAGAGTATTGGGCTGCATGAGGCAAAGGTCCATGGGCAGAGCTGGTTGGAGAGCTGTGAGTGTGGTTGTGGGGAGGGAACTGCATGGAAACACTTCACTCTGGGAAAGAGGAAGACATTTGAAAATGGTTTCATTGGAGGGAACGTGTGTTTTCCTTCCACAGCAAGCCGAAGTTTGCCTGCACCTTCCTTTTGTTGTGACAACAGCAACCCACAGACAAACAGCCACCAGGAAAGCCCTTCAGATCAGCTCCCCCCTTGGCCTCAAAAGCCCATGGAGAATCCTCCCAATGGGAAGAGACAGACCAGGGGCTCACAGGTGCCATGCAGACATTCAGCCACATATTTCTTATTGCATTGGGTGCACGCTGCACCTTGGGATTCAGCTGGGGACCGCGAGGAGCCAGCAGCTGTTTTCCACATATTTTGTCTGGGATTTGAGTCCTCGCAGCCTGACAGTTTTCCATTTGTTTTGAAGACTCGGAAGCATCACACCAGGAAGATGGAAGCAGGCAGCAGGACGCATCGGGAGAAAGGGGAAAACCACAGAGCTGCACCCCGGCTCCCTGCGAAGTGCAGGGACTGACTGAAGGCAGAGCTGACTTTCCCTGTTTTATCTTTGCTAAGCCTTAATCATGGAGTTGCTGCAATTCCTGCCACGAGGTTAGCGCAGAGGAAATCCCCGGCTCAGGTCATCCTCTGCACTGAAGTTCTGATCCCCCAGAGGTCCCTTCCATCCTTTGCTGTTTTGTGATCCCATGCTTGAACTTGATTAAATCCAGAAAGAAATGCATTGGGCCCAGCTTTTGCCCACTGAGACAAGGGGACAGAGTTAGGGAACTTGACCAAGACCACACAGCAGCCTCGCTTGGAGCAGATCCCAACTCCCCAGGCAAGCTTGGGAGCTACCTCCCTTGGGCAAGGGGAAGTTTCCTGGGACAACCCTTTTGTCTCATCAGCTTTTTTTTTTTTTTTAATTAAACAAAATTAAATTCTGGTAGCATCTTCTTTTTATTACTATTATTCTGTACCTTAGGCATTGCTCTGAGTCCACCGGGCCGAGCTGCACAGCGCAGGCAGGTCGGCCATCTGCCCGCTCCTCTCCTCCAGCCGCCCTCCAGCCACGCTGCGTAAACGTGCTGCGGTGTCATCAATCCCCAAGCTGCACATCAAAGGCTGCATTTGCTTCGCTGCTCGCTTCCCTGGCAGGCTTCGGGGATTAATCACACCCCGACCTGCGTGAACAGCGTGACCGTGGCACGGCTGTTTGTGTCGGACGCGGTTATCTCACAGCAACGCTGCGTTGGCTGTTGGCCTCGGTGGATGTGCCATTTCCATTTTTATTTCTCTGGGTTATCGGCCACAACCGAGCTGACTGTTGGTGCCAATGGAAGGTGCCATTAGTGGACGTCCTGGATTTATTCAGGTTGCTGTCCCCAGTCCAGAGCAGCATCTGCTTGGTGCTGTGTGAGCAGCCAGAAGGCGTTTATAGAACCATCAAGTTGGAAAAGACCTCTACGATCACTCGGCCCAACCAAATTTCTGCCCTTAGAGCTGGTAGAAAATGAGAAAAATGAGTGGATAACAACTAGGGAGCCTGAGGAAAACATGGGAAAATGCTTCATGAGCGCTGCCTGTCCCCATCCACCCAGACTGGCTGCTGCCAGCTCCAGGACTGCAGGCACCGCAGAAGGCTCAAAGCAGCCTTTGGTGAAGAGGGGAGGCTGCTGCTGGCGCCTGGAGCTGCCCATGGGGATTGCTGTGAGCTGGTGACAGATTCACATGGGCTGTACCCTCAGAGAATGACAATCGGGAGCCAGAAGTGAGGCTGAGTGGAAGCAGGGATTGTTCTGTGAGCTTCAGCTGCTGCTTGGGCGTGCACTGGCCTCAGGGGTTGGGGACCGAGGGGTCTTTTCCCCAGCCTTCTGGGACAGAAGGAGTGATGCTATGGGGCAGAGAAAGCTCAGCTCTACCCCGTGTGTGCAGACTGATTCTGCTCTCAGAGGTCAGCAGTGGAATCCTGGCTGAAGTGGGACTAGAGCCCAGATTTTTTAATTTTGAGCACCATCTCCAGTGAAAGCGTTGGCTCACGGTTGCAGAAAGAAGCCGCGGGAGAGAGCAGCACTATTGAGAAACAGGCGCTGCCCCAAGGAGCTTGCAAAAAAAAAAAAAAACTGGGAGGGGAAGTAAACAGAGCAGAGCAGGGATTGCAGCACCATGCCCTGTCCAGCAGCCTACACGTGGGGCCCTGTGCCCTCCTGGTGTCACACCCAGCGCTCATGGCTGCTGGGGCTCTGGCAGCACCCTGTCCCAGGCTGCAGGGATGCGGTGTGTGGCAGGGAGAGGAGATGCCATGGATGTTCCCACTGTGCTCTCAGTGGTAGGGAGCAGGTGGTTTGCTGGGGGATGTAGGGCAGCATGGTCTGAGCTGCCCATGGGTCTCCAGAAAGATGCCCGGGTACCACTGTGGGATGCAGCTGATGATGCAATGCCCTGCAGAGGGCTAATCTTGTTCCCTGGCTAATTTTAAGTTCTCTATTGAAATCCTTTGTGTTTGCCTTCCTCTCTCCCTTGGCAAGATAAGGATCCTGGGCATCCAAGGGTGAACACCCTGCCGTTGCGTCCTCTTCCACAATCAAACAAGGCATCGGGTGCCACCACCCGCCGTGCGCACCACGGGGGACAGGGAGATGACAAGGGGACAGGGGAGGTGGCTGCCTTCCTGTGGGTGTGTTTTCCAGAGCAGGAGAGAAACCTGGAGGATCAGGCACCAGCCAAACAAGGTGACTACGCGGGGAGGAATGCAGGAACAGGCGCTGTGCATGTGAGATGCAGAGAGCAGATAGAAGGGAGCTGCAAAGTGCCTTTGCTTCAGAGCTTTTGCCAGCACAGATGTGACACTGGCACCAGGAAGGCAGGAGGAAGGGTCCGCCCCAGCTTCTCCAGCCAGGATGAAATGATGTGGAAGTGGGGCCTGGTTAATGGGCAAAATTCATCACCATGAGTCTATTGCTGCTGGTGGCTTAGCAGGGCAATGGAACTTCCAGAGAGACATTGAGGTAGCAAAAGAGTTTCAAAGTGCTAAAGGGATAATGGATAAAACGTCAACACTTGAGAGCACAAGGGATGAAGGGACAGGCAGGAGCTCCCTGCAGGGACAAGCAATCCCCAAACCACTTCCTTTGGGGTTTTCAGGGCAGGAACTGCAGGAATCCCAAATCTATTCCTGGAGTTTTCCTCCTCTGTGAGAATTTTCTGAGATAGTATTGAATTTACTTTTGTCGTCTGGGTGAGGCTCTGTCTGCTTCCCTGGGATGAAGGGGCTCCTGGCACCAACGTGGCCGAGCAGGGTTTGCTTTTGTGCAAAATGTGTGGGGAGTTTGCTGGGATGTCTGCCTGACACCTCTCCACAAGCTCTGTTTTCTCTGGAAATCCCATCAAAAAGCTCAAGGTGCCCCCAGGATACAGAGCCAGCTGTTTGGCGATGGCTCTGTGCTTCCCTCTGGGTACTGAGCCCTGTTCTCCCCTCTCACCTTTTTGGGAGCAGACAGAGCCACCAGCGATGCCATGTGGAGAGGTGACAGGGACAGGGGCTGTGCTCTGCAGCACGGTGGCTCCATGGGACCCAGTGCCTCTGCTGCTGGAAAAACAGAGATCCTGTGCCCTGTGGAGCTGAGGATGCTGGAACTGCATGAATTCGGTGCTCCATTGCACCCTGCACTATCTGGGTGTTGCTGCCCCCATGCACTGCTGGCTGGGAGCTCTGGGACCCTCCTGTGCTGGGTTCCAGCCCCACATGGGGATGAGCTGCACGTGTCCCCGTCCACCTTTGATCTTAAGCCCTGCCAGAAAGATGCTCGGGCAGGAATCTCGCCCATCAGGTACCATCCATAGGTGGCTGCGATGTCACAGCTGTGACCAAGCCCTGACGGCTCCGGGGATGAGGTGTTGCCAGAACAGAGCTGAGCCTCCACCTTCTGCCCCCGGGCTGGAGGTTGGCTCCTTTCTGTGCTGCATGAAGGCTCCGAGCTCCCTGCTCCTCCCTCCTGGTCCTGAGCCCTATCCCAGAGCTGTGTTCCCCCCCTGCACGTGGCCGTGGGTGCTCCGTGCTGATGGGAGCAGAGCACGATGCTGCTGAGCAGAGGATGGAGCTCGTGCGTGGCATCTTCCAATGCATTGAGCCCCGGTGCCCCGGGGCGTGGGTACCACGGGAGTCTCGCTGGGTGATGATGCATCTCCCCTTCCTCCTCTCCCCGAATCATCCCCGAAGTGCATTTTCCCAGCTCGGGGTGGGGAAGCCGCTAGATGGCAACGTTACCTGCAGCCCGGCTGCTGCTCCTGGGAGCAGCGGGGCCGGGAGCTGCTGAGGACCCCGTGGGGGTGGGCGTGAAGGCAGCGAGTTGCCTTAAATCACCCCAATCCCGTGCCACTGGTTGCACCTCCAGCAGCAAAGCAGCCGCAGCGTCAGCAGTGTCACAGCACATGGCAGAGGTGACAGCACGAGCGCACACAAACCCACCCAGCAGCACTCGTGTCCACGCGCCATTGCCATCCCTGCAGCCTGAAGCCCTCTGCCCACCTGCAGAATTTCTCAGACACAGCCCAAAATGATGCGTCCCAGGAGATTGATCTGCCCCACGCAGCCCCCACGGGATGGCTGAGACCTTTCTCTGCTCATCGCAGCTTCTGTGCATCTTCACCAGCGCTGTCCCAGAGCTCTGATGAGGATTGAGGCAGCACCAAAGCTGGCTTTGACCCGGTGAGAATGCACGGCGGGGTGTAACACGCTGGGAAGCAGCCATGCCTTCCTCTGTCCCTTCGGGTGTCAGTGCTGCCCGTGTAGCTGAACCCGGTTTCGTGGAGTGATGTGAGCAGGGGGTGAAGCCAGGCCCCCAGCTTGGTGCTGGCCTGGGCTCGCTGCCCTGCAAAGAGGAGCTGGGAGCACAGTGCCCATCCAGCAACCTGCAGGCAAGGATGGCACCGACCTCGAGCCTGCACCTCTGTGTGCCTCAGTTTCCCCACATGATGACGTCTCCCCTAAAATAAGGAAGAGGACAAAGGAACGTGGCAGCACGATTCTCCAAGGAATGGAAATGATGATTAATTCACCATCGCACCAGGGACACGGTGCACGAGGAAGTGAAACCCTGCAACCCTGCACAGAAATGAGAGGTGCTGAGCACCTGGGCAGAGATTTATGGGAGCCTTGAGCTGGAGCTCCCAGCAATGCCACAGGTGAGGAGCAAACAGAGGACGGCACAGCGGGAGGTGTGGCTGCACACAGCGTGGGGACGGTGCAGCGTGGTGGGGACGCAGGACACTCCTCCCACCCCGGTGCCTCCAGGTGCTTGGTGTTATTTTCCTTCCTGTTTTAGGGCTTTTGTTCCTCCCCACCCACAGCCCTTTGAGCTCTGAACGCTGTGCGTTCGGAAGCCAGCCTTTGTCCCCAGATTGTCCTGTGTGTCCCAAAGCTGAAGGCACCCAGAGCAGTCCCGAGGGAGCGATGTCACACACTGAGATGGTGCCAGGAGCGATGCCACCAGGATACCTCAGGCAGGGAGGGGTTCAGAGGGATTGGCACAGAGGGCACCGAGGAGCCCCAGGAGATGGGGGCAGAGGATGGGGCTGTGCTGTGTGCCCAGAGGTCCCAAGTGCCATCTGCCTCCTCGTGTTGGTGGCACAGTGTGGCTGCCATGGCCGCGGCACCCACGCCTCCCTGCATGACTAACGCAGCTGGCCGGCTCCCAGCGATGTCAGGACGGGACCCCTAGCAGCCAAGAGGAGCAGGGAAGCCCAACGTCTCCTTCCTCACCCTCTCCTCCTCCTCCTCACTGCTTGCCAGGGCCGAGGGTGGCCCCGGTGGCCCCGTCCACGCTGGCCCAGCCAGGAGCGGCCGCTCCCTATTACTCATGGGGATGATGTGGGGGGATGCAGGGGCGGAAAGTCGGAGCGAATGGAAAGTGGGCACTCAGCATCGGCATCACCGTCCCATGGCTGCAGCTGGGGCTGAGCTCAGCCGGGTGCCCCGGCCACCCTGGAGCAAGGGGATGCGGCTCTCGCCGTGACATCGGGCACACAGCTCTGCATGCAGCAGGACAGGGTGCTGGGGACATCGAGGTGACAGCATGGGGACATCGAGGTGACAGTGAGCGTGCAGCCATCGGGATCCTGCATGCACAAATTGCACACGTGCAAGAGGGATGCTGCACTGTGCAGACACGTGGGTGCATCTGCAAAGCATCCCTGGTGGGGCTGATGCTTCCAGCCTCAGCGTGCAACAAAAATCAGGAAGCACGGTGAAGGACAGCGTGCCCCAACCGTGCTGGGAGTTGGTTGAAATCTTCCTCCCACCCCTGCATCCTCCCCTGCTCGAAGTCCTTCTCCAGCTCTGCTGGTGAGGAGCTGAAGCCACCCACAGCCCATAAGGATGACTGCCTGCCCCAAGCTCCCAAAACCAGGACTGGTTTTATCTGCATTTCCAGCAGCAAGGCCTTCTGGTGGTGTGATGGACGTGCATGGTGCCTCTCTTCCAAGTGATTTCATGATCTGGCTCCCATGGGTTGGAGGAAGGTGCTCTGCCACCTGCAATGCTATTTGGAGCACCCAACGCTACTGCGAATGTTCAAAGCTTCTTTCCCAGAATTTTCCTACCTAATCGCAGAGCTTCCATGAGGATGGCAGAGGATGCAGAGCTTAGGAAGGCTGGCTTCAGCGTTTTTACCAAAAATAGGTACTCCAAGAAAATCCTCGTGTGCATGAGGTCAATTCCACCAGCGTGGGACACGGGACTGAGTGCCAAGTGTGGTCCCTGCTCCATCACTGCCCCAAATGGGGTGAGCTGTAGGAAGCAGAGAGCTCTACAGGAGACCCCACAGTGCCAAAACACTGGATATTGTGGGATGGATGCATGCATCTCTGCAGTGTCTTAATGAGAAATTCTGCCCGGGTCAAAGCGAGAAGATACGTTGCTGGCAAAAATCATTTTTTCCCGAGAATCAACATTTTCCTCTTAGAAAAAAAAGAAAGAAAGAAAGAAAAGAAACGCTTCCAAAACCTCCCTCGGTCCCTTTTATTGCTCAGTGCTGAGCTCAAGGCAACCCGGCTGCTCAAACCCGTGGGCACAATTTGGGTTCCAATCCATCCAAAATGGGACTTTGGGAAACCCAACACAACCAGGTGGAATTTTCCAGCCAAAGCCTCGGCCGATCTCTGCCTGGTGACACTGAAAGCGAGCGGTGCTGCCCGCCCCAGGGGAGCAGTGGGAGCTGGGGGCTGAGCTGCGCAGGGCGATGCCCGCACAGCTTTGTGTGGGGTGGGATTGGGTTACGGGGCTCTGGCTGGGAAAGCTCCTCCGCAGGGCACAGGTGGATTAAGGAATTCCAGCCCCATTCAGTGCCCGGTGAAGCACAACTAATAGGGGCGATGCAAAGAGCAGGGACAGGGAAGCCACCTGCATGGGGGGGGGATGTGACCTGCTGCTGTGTTTCAGACATGGGGAGCAGTGGGGTTCACCACCAGTGCTGCCCCTAAGTTGAGTGCTGACCCCTTTCAATAAGGGAGAGCCTCGGGTGACAGTGGCATTTGGGGCAGTGCCAGCACGGCTGATGGCAGAGGAGGGTTGTGTGTCACCTCCAGGGTGGGTGAAAAATCACCCTGGGTTGCTGAGCTGGGTCAAAGCCAACACAGAGCATGCGAGAGGGAATGAAGGGGTCTGGGGGCTTGGGGTAGGGTGTGGAGGGGTGTCTGGGGGAGGTGAGGGTGGTGGGAGAGTGGGGATGTGAGGCATTGAGAGGGCTGTGAGATGGAAAGGGAACAGCCAGGGTGCAGGAGGTGGTGAAACCCAGAGTCCATGGTGGTGTGAAGGCAGAGCAGTATGGCAACACCTTCCTTTTGCCTATAAAAATGTGTGGATGGGATGGGATGGGATGGGGATGGTGTGATATGGGATGGGATGATATGTAATGATACAGGACGGGATGGGACAATCCTCCCACACCAGAGCCTGGCTCAGGAGGTCTCAGTGCCACAGAGACCCCGACATGCCACGTCCCCTGGGGGAACTCCCCCTGGCCGTGCCTGGGGACACTCTTGCACCCAAGAGCCATTGGGGAGGCAGCGATCCCATTCACCCTGCTCCCTCAGAGACTCATAGACGCCTCTTAATAGGACTTTAATTACACACTGACTGTCACCATTTTTTTTCCCCTTCTGTCTCTCTCCTGAGCTGAGCTCCCCAGCGATGTAAATACCCCACGTGCTCTGCGAGGACTGTCAGCCCCACTAATGACCACCTGCGAGCTGCCAGTGGCGTGGGGACACGCTGGGTGACACCACCCCCACTGGCTCAGCAGTGTCCCTGCTCCCTGGGGTGGGTGGCTGTGCCTCCAGCCCCCAGGTCCTGCATGGGGACTGAGATGTGGGCTGGTCCTGTGCTGGCTGTGTGCAGCAGGATGGAGGCACAAAGTGGCTGCTGGCCCTAGGCACAAGGCAGTCATCCCCACCAGAGCATCCCATGTGCCCTAATGAGGCCCACAGCACCCTCAGGTCCCCCCGCTTGGAGCCTTCTGCAGCAGGGAGAGCCCCGGCTGAGCTGAGCATCATTAGCACCACTCCACCAGCGTGCACCATGGGCTCAGCCTGCTGCAAAGCACAGATGGGAACAGCCCCCTTCCTGCTGCCAGGCAGGGTCCTGCCTCCTTCATCATGCAAAAACTCAGCACTGGGAATTTTGCCTAAATCAAGCCTGGGAATTTAGCCCCAGAGGCTTCAATAATTCTTTCTATGTGCTACAAGCGCAAAACAACAAAAAACCAGAAAACGTGCAAACTGGAAACAGCAATATGAGAAGAACAACTTCCTTTACCACTATTTTTCTCTCTTTTAATTAGGAAGAGCATGGGGTCACCGATTAGAATGCTCCCAATGTCTTTCCAAAGTCACACATCCCACTGGGGGCAGCAAGTGACCACGCAGCACGGAGCCTCCACGGTCCCACGTGCAGGGACAGAGCCGGGCTCTGCGTCCTGAGTGGGAGGCACAGAGCTGAGAGCCCCACCACTGCCTCTCCGGAGGGTGAGTGGAGGATGCGGGCAATGGCTGTGTCTGGAGCTGGAGAGGGAGAGGCCAAGGGGATGGGATGGGAAGGG
>WBMW01002163.1:218153-232520 GCA_013396635.1 Penelope pileata | reverse complement strand
AAAACATAGCTTCATACCAGAGAATACCACTATGAGAGAAAGCAACTTCTGTTAGAAACTAAGACATTCTTTCTATTCTATTCGTCTTGTTTTCATTAGTTTGGCTACCTTTTTGAGTTCTAAAGTAAGTCAGTTCATATGCATACAAAACAAACACGAGAAAAGATAGGGCAGAAGTTGTTTGTACTCTTCAGAGCTGTTGCTTCAGTTTTACTGTCGAAAATTCCTTCTGCTTTTCCATCTTTCCATAACTGTAAACTTTCTGAATAGTAGAAAAACCATCCCTATTGAAACTGTCTTTTCAAATGTTAAATTGAGAGGAACTTTGCACACCTTTGGGTGATTCTGATCTTTCTCATATATAGAAAAATGGGCTTGAAGTTCTGGTATTTTGGCTGCTATCAGAATTCAAAATCTGAAAAAGTTAAAATCTCGAAATTCAGATTTCTAGTAGCGTTCATTGAGCTCTTCGGGGATTTGAAAACATACATCTCCCTTGAATATTTCAATGCAAACTAGCAAAGAATCTTTATTATCAATAGCTTGAGAAGAGCTATGTGCCATGCTTCTTGTTCTCCTCTTTCTCTTAGCAGAAGCATATGTATTTCGCTGATGAAACTTCTTAAATAGGCAGAGAAAGAAAGTTCTTGGGAAGTTTGGATATATGAGTAAAGGATTCAATCCTACTGTGTATTTTTTCCTCTTCAAAACTTGACAGTGATTAATCATAACGCATTGCTAGCAAAGGTATATTATTATTTTAGCACTAGACATTTGCAGAAGATTTTGGTTTAGGATCAACACTATTATTTGTGCAAGGTACGGAACAATGAACAGTGAGTGAATGTAGCACAGCTCTCCATGCTTTATTATCTTTCCTTTGTCTTCTATGTTGTCTTCATTTTTTTTTTTTATTCTTATTTGCTACATTCATCAAGTAATATAAACTGGAATTTTTTTTTTGTTATCGCAAAATGGAATTTCTTTCTTATGAGTCATATATTTTTATCGGGATATAACTCAGTAAATTGAAGTACCTTGATTTTTCCTCTGTTACATCTTTGGACAGATTTGATGAGCAATATATTTCAGAATTAATTAATTTTGAAAACATTTATGTCTACATTTTTCTTTTATAATGAGTGAGATGTAAGTGCTCCATGAATAACAGATTTTTGTGTGGTATAATTTTTGATAGCTTTAGAGTAAAAGGAAAACATAATAAAGGATGCTTAAAAATTCTATATGTGATAGAAGAGTCTTGGCAAATTACTGAAACCATGTGATCAGATTTGTAGCACAGACACAGAAAAATCTGTCAGACTTTTGACAGTCTGTTGATCAAAATTCTATGTGGAGACTAGATTCCCATTAGAATAGCTTTTTATTTCAGCCTATATTAACAGCATAATGGTGACCACTACTATGCAATGTTCAGTAAAAGTAATTTTGTACTTAGTGATTGTAGGTTTTTTTGTGTAATTATTTATTTTTTGCTTCATCGTCTATAAAATATGGTCAATCTATCAAGCATTTTATTAGAAGGAAGTGAATTGCAGACATCTTTTGCCAGTTACTAGGTACCTTCAATTCTTAATCTATTACAAGCAGCCACTACCATTTATTTTTTCAGCTAATGGTGGTTTCCTGCAGGAAGGCTATTATTTGTATGAAAGACGCTGGGTCTGGACTTGTCTAATTTTGAAACATTAGAATCTATGCAATAACAAAGC
This sequence comes from Penelope pileata, assembly GCA_013396635.1. NCBI lineage: Eukaryota > Metazoa > Chordata > Aves > Galliformes > Cracidae > Penelope > Penelope pileata. The sequence goes on along the minus strand of WBMW01002163.1, from coordinate 230,787 downwards.
CTGAAGATCACTTGCAAAATTTTGACTGGCAGAAAAAAGCAGAGTTTACCTCTGTGGCAAGGACTGAACTATGGTCCAACCATCTTCCCAGGGTTTGATCTGTTTTCTATATCCTAAGCCTTCCTTGACTTACGGACATTGTTTTTTATATAATCGATAGCTACATTATTAGAGGAATCCAGATTTCTTTTTATTGTAGTGTACTGTTAGCATATTTTGTTCTATTCACAGCTGCATTCATTCATCTGATGTCAATGAAGAGCTTTGGCTGAGATTAACTGAGATCCTCTTATTCTGGCCAAGCCCTTCAGCATTTGGCTTAGGTGAGCAAAGGCTCTTCCTTCCATTAACTGCCATTCTTTATGTGTAATTTTAACTGTGGGCTTTAATGGAAAGAGTAGGTTCTCACCTGTTTCCTCCTGAGTAAGGCTTTCTCCTTATGTTTACTTCTTTGGTTCTAGATAGAGCCTTTGTTCCCTTCAGAATGTCTAGAAAAAGTGAAGCAATGTTTTTACCACCTGAATAAAGGATAGTCAAGATAATCACCTGTCCTAGTGCTACTACTGACAGACTACATAAAAGCAGACTTTGATCCTACTTGCTGGTTATTTCCCAGCAAGGAAAAGCAAGAAGAAAGCTTCATGAAGAGGTGATTAAAGAAATGCATTACAGTTGTGCTCAGTTTAATTACCACAGAGTGCTGAGCACATGCTGATGAGAAGGTTAATAGGCAGACTTGCAGGAGTTTCAGAAAAGCTTAAGATTTTCACTACTTGTTTAATATCCTTGAAAGCCAGCAAGGAGTGCATTCTCTCCATTTTAGAAATTGTGAGAGTAGACTTGAATGAAATCACTTATCATCCCCTCTCCAGAATCCTTTATCTAGCAATGTCTGAATCTAACCATCTTTCAGTGTTTCAGCTTACAGAGTTGCTACCTCTGCCATTACTCAGTTCTTATTCAGGAAAATGTACATGTATGCCTGGTGTATCATTTACAAACTGTGATTAATCTGGAAGACTAATCTAATCTTTGTGCTCAAACAGGAGAGGTGCTCAAACAAAAGCCCAATATAAATAATTATATAGTAAAAATATCCATTGTTATATTTCTGCATTGCATTTTTTATGTACATATGTCGTGTCTTTCATTCAAAAATGGGAAAGTACCTTTACAGCATTTATTCTCTTGAATTACAATCTTTGAAATGTTTGCACCACTGTATCTGCATTGGTACTACAAGTCTTAAAGAAAACTAACCCATGTTTGATTTACAGGCTCTCTTTGGTTGCATGCATAGGTATTCTGAACACTTTTCTACTTCTTCCCTCATCTCCTCCTAAATTCTCAGACCCAGTGCAGCCCTCTGAGAGCATCTCCTGGTTAGTAACTTTTGACGTGATGACATATTTTCTACAGGGGTGCTTTATGAATTAAGCTAATCATTCATCATAACAAGCTGCAAGAAAAGACTGATAGATTAACAGATCAATAGACTAATAAACTAGTAGATCCACTAAGTACTAAACTTCTTCTCAAGAGATGTTTACCATTTAGAATTAAATACATAGAGATATCTCACTCCTTTCTTTGATTGTTCTCTGATTCACATCATAGAATCATTGTTGGGATTGGAAAGGACCTTTAAGATCCAACCCCCCTACCATGGGCAGAGACACTTTCCACTAGATCAGGTTGCACAAAGCCTCAACTGCAGTGTGGTCTTGAACACTTTCAGGGATGGGGCATCCACACCTTTTCTGGGAAACCTGTTCCAGTGCCTCACTATCCTAAGAATTTCTTCCTACTATCTAATCTAAATCTCCTCTCTTTGAATTTAATGCCACTGACACTTTGTCCTGTAATACACTCTCTGATAGACAGTCCCTGGCTAGCTTTTTTATAGGCCCCCTTTAGGTACTGGAAGGCTGCTTCAAGGTCTTCCTTGAGCCTTCTCTTTTCTATTCTGAATGACCCCAACTCTCTCAGCCTGTCTTCACTGGAGAGGTGCTTCAGCCTTCTGATCATCCTTATGGCCCTCCTCTGGACTTGCTCAAACAGATCCATGTCCTTACGCTGGGAGCCCCAGGGCTGAACACAGTACTGCAGGTGGTGCCTCACAAGAGCAGAACAGAGAGGAAGAATCATTTCCCTCAACCTGTTGGTCATTCTTTTGATGCAGCCCAGGGTACAGTTGGCCTTCTGAGCTGAAGTGCATACTGCGGGCTTGTGTTGAGTTTTTCATCAAGCAGTCTTTCTCCTCAAGTCTGCTCTCAGCCCAGTCTCCACCCAGCCTGTATTTGTATTTGAGATTGCCTGGATCCAGGTACATGACCTTGCACTTGCCCTAGTTGAACTGCATGAGGTTCATAATGGCCCCCATCTTGAGCCTGTCAATGTCCCTCTGGATGACATCCATTTCCTCCAGTGTGTTGACTGCATGACTCAGCTTAGTGTGGACTGCTAACTTGCTGAGGTTGCACTCAATCCCACTGTCTATGTGACTGACAAAGATGTTAAATAGTGCTAGTCCGAATACTGACTCCTGAGGAACACCAATTGTCACTGGTCTTTACCTGGGCACTGAGCTGTTGGCTGGAACATTTTGAATGCTACCATTCAGCCAATTCCTTATCCACCGAGTGGTCCATCCATCAAATCCATGTCCCTCCAATTTAGAGACAAGGATGTCATGTGGGACAATGTCAAATGCTTTGCACAAGTTTAGGTAGATGATGTCAGTAGCTCTTCCCTTACCCACCAGTGTGGTAACCCTATTATAGAAGGCCACCAAATTTGTCAGGCAAATTTGCTCTTAGTGAAGCCATGTTGGTTGTCACCAATCACCTCCTTGTTTTCCATGTGTCATAGCCTAACACATTGGGGCAGACTTTGTTAAAGCTACAGTGGTTATGTAGACAACCTTAATTCAATTACATTTTTTAAAGTAAAGTAGGTTTTAGTAGGGTTATTTATGTGGAAGGATACCAAGTCACTCTTCTGTTTACTCACTAACTCAGTCCTTTATTTTACTGTTGTGTTATAAAAGAAGTGTTGCTATTTCTTAATAGTGCTGTCTTCAGCTGGTGTTTGGAAACATAAAGAAGCAATATACCAGACTTATTTTTATCCTCTATATATGTTACAACCCCCAATGGTAAGAAGTCAACAGATAAAGGCTATTATTATGTTTAGATCCTAATAGTGTTCTTAGCCAAGTGTTCACCTCTCAAAATACTTTAAAGTGAGATAAATGTAGTTAGATATTAACATCAAAATAGGTATATTAACTTTGTGTTTAACCTGCAGTCTAGCTACCAAATTAAGTAAGCTCAGCCCTCCTAGCTCATGTAAGAGAAGGTTACTTATCTTATAACTTAATCATAATGTACAAGTTGTTCTGTTGGGAAAAATGAAGCAGGTGAATTTGTAATGAAAATAGTGTAAGCATGTCCAACTGTTTCAAACTTAAGTTAGAAGAGTTAAATTGGTGAAAAGAAACATTTTTTTCAGTAATGAGGATTATCAACCTTGTTACTGTGGGTGTGGCAGATTATTCCTTGAGATGTTCATTTTATTAGCTAAATATACTCTGGCTTAGGTGGAGAACCTCATGAGATTCAACAAATCCAAGTGCAAGGTCTTGCACTTAGGTTGTGGCAACCCCCACTATCAATGCAAGTTGGGGGATGAAAGGATCAAGCACAGCCTTGCCAAAAAGGACTTGAGGGTGATGGTGGATGGTAAGCTGGACATGAGCCAGCAATGTGCCCTCGCAGCCCACAAAGCCGACCGTGTCCTGAGCTGCATCAAAAGAAGTGTGGCCCCTCTACTCTGCACTCATGAGACCTCACCTGGAGTACTGTGTCCAGGTGTGGAGTCCTCAGTACAGGACAGGCATAGACCTGTTGGAGAGCGTCCAGAGGAGGGCCACTAACATGATCCAAGGGATGGAACATCTTCTGTGTGAGGACAGGCTGAGGGAGCTGGGGCTGCTCAGCCTGGAGAAGAGAAGGCTCCAAGGTGACCTGATAGCAGCCTTTCAGTATCTAAAGGTACTACAGAGCTATAAAGGAGCTATAGGAAAGAAGGGGACAGATCTTCAGCAGAGTCTGCAGTGACAGGACAAGGAGAAATGATTTCAAACTAAATGAAGGGAGATTAACTTGGCTGTAAGGAAATAATTTTTTACAGTAAGAGTGGTAAAGTACTGGAACAGGTTGCCCAGAGATGTGGTGGAAGCCCCGTCCCTGGAGACATTCAAGGTCAGGATGGACCGGGCTCTGAGCAGCCTGATCTAGCTGTAGATGTCCCTGTTCGTTGCAGGGGAGTTGGACTAGATGACCTTTAAAGGTCCTTTCCAACTCTAAGAATTCTGTGATTCTATGAAACAAGGTGGATTCAGCTATGATAGGGTAACATACTTTGATTTATCATTGCTGCTATTTTTCTTAGAAGGCATGATTAAAAGTCAAATTTCCCTGCCTGCATACAGCATTGAGGTGTAAAGTCAATCTCTGAACACCTAATAGCAGGAAGAAGTAGTTCAGGGAAAAATAGGACACTAACCTACCCTTAAAATCAGTCAATCCGGAAGAGCTTAACTGAAAGGTGTTTTTTATATCATTGTGAAAATATTTAAAATAAATGGGGCAGGGAGTGGAATGAAAAATACCAAACAGAAGATCCCCATGGGGAGAAAATTACCTTCAAAGAAGAAAGGCTATGTTTATTTAAAAAAAGTGTTTTTACAAAGTCCAGCTCTTCTTGGGGTGGAGTTTCTTTTCCTGCCTAAACATTGCCTAAGGAATGCCAGAAGCTCCTGAGTTATCTTCATTGTGCTGGATCCACAAACACATTCAAGATTGTGGCTTCAGCCAGCAGCATTCAATGAAAGGTCTCACCAGCTTTGTGGAGGAGAGTATTGGACCTTAGAAATTGAATCCTGCATCAGAGAGTGATAACAAGGAATCACAGGGCTGCAGGCACTGTATCTATTAATATGGCATCAGGTTTTAACCAAGACCTTTAAGGATGCAACAATTGTGACTGTACATGGAATGCACTTGGAGGTGAACTGGGTGATTTTCATGCTTGACCCATCTCCAGAATTTCTTGAAGCATCTATTTACGTCTAAATTCCCTTAAGCATTGAATCCAAACCTTTACTGTGGAAGTCAGTACTAAGAGTTTTAGAGAAAAGGAGGAAAGAGTAGGGGCCAAATTCAAGCAGATTTGCCTTTAAAGGAAAATATCCAATAGGTGATAGCCAGAGTTGGAGTCCACAGTGTTACTTAGATATAAATCAGAAATGATGTTACCTTAAAAAAAAAAGTTGAAAATATTCTAGAATTCAGGCATTTACGCAATTTCTTTTCATAAACTGTGTTTTCCTGGTCCTTATATAACAAAATAAGGAAGGTTTCCTTTGTCATTAAGGAAATACTAGGTTGTAGCCAGCAAGTGGAAAATATTTCTTTTTTTCATATTATTAATGTCTTTAGAAGTTCTAAATCTGCAAGTAGTAAGACCCGCATTTCCCTGGAGGGAGACTTTTATATCCATTATGATGATAAAAAATAGTTATAGCTGTAAAAACATTGCAACAACTGATCAGTAAGTGGAGACCAATTCCAATTAGGTTCTGTTGGCCACAGATTATTTTGAAGTTTTACAGGGTATCCCCTGTTCTCTATGAACTAATTATGAAGTGATTCACTGTTGAGAGAAAATTCCTCTCTCGCAGCTTTCTAGAACTCATTTTTTTTACAAGCTTTTCTTTCTCTCCCTCCCCCAGAGATTTGATTTTTACCCTTTCATGAACATCTTTACTACAGATGAATTTTTATTTTCAACATCGTGCTATCAGGGTTGTGAAAGCTGGCTTTCATTTACACAAATCAAACTAAAAAGTCAAAGGATGAAATGTGCTTTTGTTTGTTTGTTTGTTTGTTTGTTTTTTCTCCAAACTGTTTTTTTTTCTTTTTTTTTTTCTATTTTTTTCCTTCATTTTTTCTGTAGGTTTGGTGGTTGTGAGAATATCCCTTGCAGTTATTTTCCATCAGATGCTGGTGCAGACTGTATTGGTACGCTCATTTCTGTTTCTTTGGGAGGGAAAAAAAATAAAGAAATAAAAAAACCTTAGAGAAACCTTCATGTCATCTTAGAGATAGACTCTGATCTCTGAAGCCAATAACCAGTCCAGTGATCTCATACAGAGACAGTGTTCTTTTTTTTCTTTTTTCCTTTTTTATTTTAGAATTAGCATCTGTTTTCTCCATGATGTAACTATCTTTGTGAGTGCATGTGTTCATGAAATATTTATGGCTGTATTCCTATGGATTCATATAGGAATGTAAAATACTGTTTTAAAAGGAGTGAGTGGAATGTTTTTATCAGAAAGTTTTGTGTTCTTTCATGGTTTCACTAAAGACACTCATTTTTTTTTCATAAGAAGGAATAAAAGATCCAATCAAAATAATGCTAAAAGGCCATTGCTAAAACACTAAAAGAAATGAGCCTTGGAGCTCTTAAAGTTTTGAGTAGAAAAGCTCATGACTGTAGCTGACATGCTGATGAGCAAAGCAACACTGAGTCACTAGTGCATTAAAAAAGTCTTAGTCATAAATATTAAGAGTTTTTGAAAAGATATGTTTTTACTTAAATGAAGAAAGAATGATATTAAACTGTAGGGTCAAAATGTCGACTATTTTTGTCTCTTAAAAAATTATAATAACACCTCTCATTTTCCATTATGTTTTAGTATTCTGGATATGAGGTGTTTCTTTTGTGCATTCAGAGCAAAGTATTATTTAATAATTTATTTTGTATTTTTTTTCTTTTTCGCTCTACTACCTTACACCAAAAAGTATTTCCGCTATTGGCTGAAGAATTGACCATCTTTTAAAGAGTAGCTGAATTGTCTGTTGAAGTATTTGGTGAGTTTATGAGGAAAAGCCACGACATTTTAGGGTATATCCGTGCTGCAGGTAGTTGATGACTGCAACAAAAGAGATAGAATGAGATTTTGTTTAACTAAACTTGGAAATGAGTAGTAGTGAAGGTGTTGCAGCATAGCCTTCAGTGCAAACAACAGAGCCTACAAATTTCTTGGATTCTTATATGCAAAGCTAAGTTACCCTATAGTCTGTATAACCACATCAGTGTTCATACTGTTTCTTGTGGTAGTTAAATGGAGGTAGCTCTGGAAAGAGCATTCAGACTGCATTCAGACCTCTCAGCTACAGTAGTTTTAGATTAAGGAAAAAGTTTACATTCTGAGAAATTATTGCTTGTGAAATTTGATCTTCAACTTGTAGCTGTATCTTCTTAGGTGCCACTCCCTGTTGACTCATAATCTGGAAAATTTTTGTTAAGGGCATCTGTGAATACAAAAAAGAAGGGAAGTATTTTTATGTTTAAATAATTCCTAAAAGTCCCTGATTATCATCATCAGTGAAAGTGCCATGAAAAACAGTCATTTACCTTATTTTTCTGTTATATTCAGATATTTTTGCCATCCAAATTTATCAAATAATGAACTCTGTCTGCTTAAAAAGAACGTCTTTATGGATTCACTGCTTTTTGTTACCAGAACTTGAGTGTGGAACATCATTGCAATTTTTCCAACAACCTTCAGGTTGAATTCCTGGCAATTGGAACAGATATTCAACACAGACAGGTCTAGGGAAAAACTGGGAGAGCAAGAGAAATTCAATTGTCTGATTTTTCCTCATGTTCTCATGCATGATGTGGTAATGTCAGAAATGTACAGTCTGCTATTAGACAGAGACTGTGTCTGCCTGTGACAGCACCCTCCTTGCTTCACATGAGAATTTCTTACTGAGGCTTCTTCTGAGTCTCTGACATCTGTTCTTCTCCTCAGAATTAGAACTTCTATGTCTTCACATATTTCTGTAATGTCTTTTGGAAACTTTCCATAGAATTGTATTTGTGATGAAGCTTACAATGACTTACAAAGATATATATCAAGCCAGGTGAGGTATGTTTCCTTAGTCTGGGAAATAAAACAAGCATGTTTTGTCTTGATCTGTTACTCTTCCATGATGATGGCACTAACTACATAAATGAGAAGGTTAAATAAATTAGAGGGTAAATTAGTTCTGAGCATTATGTTTGTGGTCTCATCATGGAACATGTTTGAATTGGAAACTGACTTATATCATTTAGTTGATCCATAATGTAGTGCTGGATCCTACCCACAGCAGGAGAGAATATGGCCTTGCCATTTAGCTAAATCTTTCAGTCTTTACTGAAATTCATTAGTTAGTGCTAGTTTTCTAGCAAGTCTGCTTGCTGTTTTCCAAATACACATTCACTTCTTCTGACATCCACCTCCACGTACTTGAGTATTTAATGGTTTACAATTAACATGCCATCTTGTCACTACAGAACCCCTGAGAGCTAAAATGAATATTTATCATTTTAAAATCAACACAAGTTTAGCCATAAAAATTATGTAAGTTTTACTTGTTTCATTGGCAGAATGTTTGTAGGAACATTAAAGGAAAGAGCCTATTGATCCACAATAATGATGACATCTTCAAAATCAACTAGTTTTTCTTTGGTGATATCCTATTTCCCACTTGCATTATGCAAAGCACCTGTGAGCAAGCCAAGTCTAGCATGGAACAATTTAGAATGTGAGTTTTATCACAGTGGAGAAAACAACATATTACTGTAGATTAGGGCTGGTTATGTTTTATACAAGGCACCTGTTATCAAACTCTCTTTCATCTTGATTTGGGAAGGTCTCTATTTTGTTCACTCGTATCCTAAATACTGGATTTAGAACCTGTCCTCAGTACCTCTGCTAGCTATTTTGGAGCTAGTTCTAATTATTCCTTATACAGTCTTCTGGCTCCTATGAATCCTGTTCCTAGACACTGTCCTCTCTCTGTGTCTGGGCACCTGGCCCAGGCTGTAGATTTCAAAAGCAGCAGGGTGCTGAGCACTTAGGTACTGTAAGGCTGTAAGTACCTTTGCGGATCTAGTATTTCTTCATTAACTGAAAAATGATACTCAGTTATTTGTTTGAGCAACAGCTGTGTATGCAATATATAGATATGCTTGTACACAAAGTATTTTGTATGCCTGAGATAGCTTTCACAATTCATTGTAAATGTTGCAACAAGGCTGAAGTGCATTTTATTTTGTTCCTATTAGTACTTAACACATTCTTCATTGTAGAGATGCTAAGAAGCACAGTGCAGTCATGATTGAACTTGCTGCTGCAATGATGGGGTTGTGTTTCTTCTACCCCATTTTGATTGAAAATAGCTTTCTGAGATACTGCAGTTTTTCATTGCTTGATATCCATCCCATACAGTTTGTAGATGGCAGCATATAGTATATTACACATAGACGTTTTGTAATATTTGCATTTGAATTTCATAGGGAGAGAATTTTTTTTTCCTAAGGGCCATTGCATGAATAGAAATGACTGAAAAAAATACTTTCAAAATTTATGAAGTAACAAACTGTTCCTTTATGTGATTTTTTAGGATCTGTTTTACTTATTGTGCCTAACTGACTTTGGGGACTGTTAAGAGCTTAACATTGTTTTTCAGTTTTCCTTTTTACAGGATGCCTGCTAAATATTTCTCTTACATTTCGTTCTCACATTTCGCTGACAGGTGGGCAGCCCCCCTGCTTGAGTAAGAGGTTGCAATAAAGGACTTTCGAGTGTCTATCACCATAGCTTAATATCAGTTTAGAAAGTTGGCTAAAGCTTTTCATAGTTTCATGTCCCTTCTTTTTCATTATTGGATTGTCAAAAATACCTGATGAATGTGAGGGTCACCTCGCCTGGTATATGGTTTCATCTGTAGTTATTGCCAAATTAGCTGTTGTTTAAAGCTATTCATAACAAATTTGAAGAAATGTCTTGCAAGAAAAGGGAACTATATTCCACATGAAGGCAGTCAGAGTTAATTATTTATACTGTATCTTTATACTATTTATAGTTGGTAAAGAAATGTGTACAAACAATTTTTGCTAGAAATGGCAGAAGTTCTCATTTGCAGCTATATGCATATATGTTCTTCATGTGAAACATAGAATAATTCAGGTTATATCTGTGTGGTAGTCTCTATTTCCCAATCTGATAAATATTACATTCTCAGAAACTGATGCACAGATGAAAAAGGTGATATGTTTGCCTGTGACTAAAATCAGATTATTTCATTTGAAAGTTATTTTTTATACTGTCAGTTGATAATTTCATGCTTCATTTATTACATGTTTAAACTTCATTCAGACTTAGTCTCTGCCTGTGATTGTGATTTTGTCTAATTACCTGCAATACATAGACATGTATATGATCATTACATCACATCCAATATGAAAATAACCACAATCATTCGTTAGAGATAGAGCAACTTTTCCAAATCACATTCTTATTCTTGTTCATGCTGAAGACATCCTTCAGTGCAGAAGCATTTAAATGCAGAGATGGTAAATCTATCATTTGGTTTTCCTTTCTCTAGTAATGTGTAACTTTTTGTTAGAAATAATCATTTTCTCATTTTCCTATTTTTCTGGATTTATTAATGATCAAATTCTCCACAAGAGGCTCGTATTTTGGGAATAAAAACAGGCAACAGCAAACATTCGTGGTAGTTAATATACGAATGACAATCTGGGCAATAGTTCTTAAAGAAAAAATTTAAACAAAGTAGCAAATAATCACTGAAAGATTGCCTATGGTGCAGGAAGTTATTACTAATTTGGATATTGTGCTTCATGAAACAGGCTCAGGTAATTTCTCTGGGAATTGCTCTGTGTTGTAACTGGAACCAGAGGTGCCCCTGTACCAGTTGTTGTGTTTAACCTGGCAGATAGCTCCACACCCTACGGCCTTTCACTTACTCCTCCCACCCACTGGAATGGGGGAGAGAATCGGAAAAGAAAAGGTAGAACTTGTAGGTTGAGATAACAACTATTTACTGAGACAGAAAAGAAAGAGGGAAATAATGGTAATTATAATAGTATACCTAGGTCTTTCCAAAAGTAATGCCTCCTTTTTATTTCCATGGGAACTACAACAGATAGAAAGAGCACAATAACACCGTTTGATAGAGCAAAGTCTCAGCTACAAAACACTCTTTTTCAACATAGTCACCACTATTAGCTGTGCATGCTGCACTCATAAAAATCTGTACCAGAGGATGTGACCCACTGTTGCTGTCACCACTGCTGAAATGCACCACCCCTACCCCACTGTGCTCAGATCCACTGTTTGGTCTCCAGAAACATTCAGCAAGTGTCGATGAATGTCAATAGGCGCTGTTTTTTTTCAGCATGGAGGAATTCAATTTCACCCTTTGTCTTCATCCACACTTCCATGTCAGATGCCCCTCTGCTGCCATCTGTCACACGGCAACAGAATTGAATGGAATATTGGCGGGAAGGTTCAAACTCTAATGCCGTACCACCAACATCCTCCTCTGACATTGTGGGCCAACATAACAAAATAGAAAATATAGCTTTCAGAGAAGCCCTTGTGCATATATGTATATATTTACAAAACAAGTGATACACAAAACGATTACTCAAAACAATTGCTCACTACCTGTGGACCAATGCCCAGGCAGTCCTTAAGCAGTGGCTGCCCCCCTGACCAACTCCCCTCAGTTTTATATATTTTTTTCAGACAATGTCATATGGTGTGAAATATCCCTTTGGACAGTGTAGGTCAGCTGTCCTGGTTCAGTCCCCTCCCAGCTCCTTGTGTCTCCTCATCCTCCTTGCTAGCAAGACAGCACAAGAAGATGGAAATATGAAACATTCTTGGCTCTGTACAGTGTTGCTCAGCAGCAACTAAAGCATCAGTGTGTTATCAATATTGTTTTTCTCCCAAAGCCAAAACATAGCATCATACCAGACACTATGAAGAAAATCAACGCTGTCCCAGATCAGAACAGTACACCAGTGTATGAAAGCCTTTAGAAGTCATTTAGTTTCTGTAGAAAATCTTCAATTTTTGCAGAATGAATAAAATGTAAAGATTTTAATTAACATCTTCCTTCTGTCAGGAAGAGATATAAATATCATTTCTGAGTTTGTGTTCATTTGCTGACTAACAATTTAGAATTTTCTGTGATTACCTTCACCTCCTAAATAATTAAGATAACTTAAGAATGTTAATAATTTGAAGAGATATGTTTATTCATTCATAGATGAACATTTTGAGTTCTCTTTGATTCTGTAACCAGAGTATTGTTAACCTTATATTCTCCTCTGAAAAGCAGAAGTATATGATAGTTCCTGACCCCAAAGAGCCACATTATGAACATAAAGTAATGGTCAAATTGCAGGTCTGTGGTTAATTGCAACTCTGTTAAAAACTTGGGTTCTCAACTGTGACAAATCAGAGTAGGTCTGTGGAATGTGTTCTTTTAAATTCTATGTAAAAAGTAAAATAATGGATAACTGAGTTGCAATCTTTAATGCAGTATTAAGTGTGTAAGTTTCTAAAAGGTGTATTTCGACATACATAAACATGGTAACTTTTGGTTGGCTCTGCTCTCTTTTGTCAGGTGAGCAACTTGCTTGCTTTGCTTTCCTGCTAAACAATTTTCTCCTCTCCTCTCCTCTCCTCTCCTCTCCTCTC
>WBMW01002163.1:76887-217984 GCA_013396635.1 Penelope pileata | reverse complement strand
CTCCCCTCGCCCTCCCCTCCCCTCGTCTTCTTTCAGGAGGTGTTTGCATTGCTCAGTCACTCAAAATCCCTCGAGAACCAAGACCAGGAGAATTTGAAAAGATCATCAAACGCTTGTTGGAAACTCCAAATGCTCGAGCAGTCATCATGTTTGCAAATGAAGATGATATTAGGTGACTGTTTCTTAATTTTGTATCTTAAAGGTGTTCTCTCTTCACAGATATGCACATTTGACGGGAGAAGAATAGAATAGAATGTGAGGATTCAAATTCAATCCAGTGCAAAAATGATTGGAAACCTGGTGATAAGAAATTCAGTTGCAACTAGACATTGTACTATTCCTTTTTTTCATGGAGAGCTAGAAGCACATAATAGAATCACAGAATCATTTAGGTTGGAAAACACCCTTATGATCATCAAGTCCAGACATCAGCCTAACATCACCAAGTCACATCAGTAAACAATATCCCTTAGCACCATGTCCACACTCTTAAATACCTCCAAGGATGGCAAATCCACTGCTTCCCTGGGCATCCTGTTGCAATAGCCTGTGAATAAATTCTTCCTCATGTCCACACTAAACATCCCCTTGTGGAACTTGAGTCTGTTTTCTCACATCTTGTCTCTTCTAACCTGAGAAAAGAGACCAGCACCTCCTTGTTGCATCCTCCTTTCAGACAGTTTTAGAGAGTGATGAGGTCTTCCCTCAGCCTCCTTTTCTCCAGACTAAACAGCCCTGATTCACTCAGCCACTCCTCATAAGTCGTTTCATCACCAGCTCTGCTGCTCTTCTCTGAATGCATTCCTGAAACTCAGTATCATTCTTGTAGTGAGGGGCCCAAAACTGAACACAATATTTGAGTTGTTGTCACACTAATGCCACGTACAAAAGGACTACCACTTCCCTATTCCTGCTGACCACACTGTTTCTGATGCAGGCCAGGATAATACTGGTCTTCTTGGCCACCTGGGCACACTGCTGGCTCATGTTCTGCTGACTGTTGACCCCCCTAGGTCCTTTTCTGCTGGACAACTTTCCAGCCACTCTTCCACAAGTCAATAGTGCTGCATGGATTTGTTATGCCAGTGCAGCAACTGACACTTAGCCTTGTTGAATGCCATACAATTGGACACACCCCATTGATCCAGCCTATTCACATCCCTCCATAGAGCCTTCCTACACTTAAGCAGATCAACAGCCCTGCCTAACTTGGTGTAATCTGCAAACCTAGTAAGGGTGCACTTGATTCCCTCATCACGTTCATTGATGAAAATATTAAACAAAACTGGCCCCAATGCAGTACAGGTAGAGCTCTGGGAACACCGCTTGTGACTGGCCTCCAGGCGGATATATCTCTATTCACAGCAACACTTTGGGCTTGGCCTTCTAGCCAGTTTTTTACCCAGTGAACATTGCTAACCTGCTCCAAGTTCTTACCTATAAGTACACCTGTAATAGATTATTTCACAACTGAAAACAAAGAAAACAATAAGAATGCTAGAAAAATAGGGCTAAAGATGAAACAGATTAAAAGGTACAGCACTGTAGCTTAAGTTCAGTACACCTGTTGTTGAGTATATTTGAGACTGTCCAAATCAGTGGCTAACTGATTAGTGTGAGCTGATTTATGCATAACCAGAATTAATGCTGGGAATTCAAAAATACTTTGTAAATGCAGTTTATTTAATTAGCTATTTGTTTGTTTATTTACAGGAGAATATTGGAAGCAGCCAAAAAAGCTAATCAATCCGGACATTTCCTGTGGATTGGCTCAGATAGTTGGGGGTCAAAAATTTCACCAGTTCAGCATCAGGAAGAAATTGCAGAAGGAGCAGTAACCATCCTGCCTAAAAGAACATCTATAGATGGTAGGAATGCAATGGCACAAAACAGTTCTCTAGAAATGTTCAAACACCCTAGCTTTCTTAAAATAAATAAATAAATAAATAAATAAATAAGTCCTGGAGCTCAGGGAAAGCTATACAACTAAATTGACTTGACCAATATTAATTTAATATCTCTATTGACTTCACATGGAAATAGGTCCGTAAATTTGATGTACATCTCTCTGCTTGGGTTTTGGTAACCTAAAGATTTCTAGATCTCGTTTTTTCTATCTATTAGGAGCTTTGTCCCATTAACTTTCCACTTCCTTGCCCTCAAAATAGACCGCAAACTTAGGCACCTAATTCTCTTATGAGTGTAGATGTGGAGTTAAATGTCTCCAAGCACTGAGCAGACTACCAAAAGAAGACTGAGCATAGAGCTCTGTCTGAAATCTGGATGTCCTCTGGACTTGTGCAAAATTTCACCTAAGTGAAGTTTCCATTCCCTCAGGACAAGAGCCTGGAGGTTTTTTTTTTTTTTTTTTTTAAATATAAGTGATTGTTTCATTAAAAAATTGAGCAAGTGTTTGTTTTAATGGGTTTTGTTTATTTTTAACATAGCTTGAAGTTAAGGAGATGCTGAATCTGCAGTTAAGCAATCTTGTAATTGTCTAATAACTAGAGCATGTGTAGAGGAGAGTTTCTTAATCATAGTCTGGTGGTTCTTTAGCACAAAAAAAAAGAGAGCATCAGATGGATGTTAATTAATTGGTTCATTCTCATGGGAGGAGATGAATCCAGGCTCTGCTTTCCTTTCCTAAACTTTTTATAAATCGTACTTTAAAAAGCCACTGTATTAACAAAGTTTATGACGTAGTGTATGAGGCACTCTTCTGACAAGTGGAAATTGCTTGAACCACCTCACTCCTGAGAGGGTACTGAACATAATGAGACCTGGACATAAGTGCTCTAAGCTGGTAAATGACTAGAAAAACTGGACGCTATAGATGCTGTTTGAAGAATTTACCCAGATTGAAATATTTATGAAGCAATTAATCCCAATGATATGTTGCTCATGATTTTATTAAGTCTGCCACATTGATGGAATAAGACTGGTGCAGAATTTGATCAGGTTTGAGGGGGAATCTTTAGTTTCTCAACTAGGTGGGAAACTTACATGACTTGGAAGACTTCAGGTTCGACAGAATGGTACTCAGTGATTTTAGGTGGCAATGAAAATAAATTCATTTGAATCATGGCACTTGAGTCAGTGGTACCTAAAGTTTGACTCATTTCTTGTAGGTATCTAATTCTTTATTAGGGTCATCTGTTGTATTAAAAAATAAGTTCCCTTAACCATCTGCATAGCATTTTTTTCTTAGTTATAGAATTCTATTGGAGATTTTATTAAACACTCTTTGTCTTCTGTAGGTATTTAAAAATATCTTTTTTCTACAGCAGATATGAAATAGTAATAAATATACTATTATTTAATTCTTAGATATGAACATAAAATATCTTATTCTAGAATAAAATAATTATTCTAGATTGTACCTAAGGCTTTTCTTTGTTATGAAATTCATACAAAATCCACTATAATCTTTAAATGACTATCTGTATGCTGTTTCAAATTTTAATGACTTTTTCTTATTTCTTTTAAATGTAGGATTTGATAGATATTTTCGGAGCCGAACACTTGCCAACAATCGAAGAAATGTATGGTTTGCAGAATTTTGGGAGGAGAACTTTGGATGCAAGTTAGGATCCCATGGAAAAAGAAATAGCAATATCAAGAAATGCACAGGTAACTGTGATAGTAAAACATTATTTATAAGTTGTTTATTGGAGTGCAGGAAAGGAACTACTTTCTGTTAATCACTCTTGTGTCTCCCTTCAATTCTCCTATACAAACTATTGTGTTGTAAGAAAAGTGTGACATTTTTCCTCAAACCTGAAGAAAAATTTCTTGGGCAATATTTGAGAAGATTTGTAGCTAATTTGTGCAAATCCAGTGATAGTACAGATTTTGTTAAAGATTCCTGACTGTGGTTGAGTGCCATTCCTGTTTTCAGTGACCTTCTCTCTCACCCCATGTATAGTTGGCTACATGCATCTTTTTAGTAAACAGGTACATCACAGCAATTCTCATATAGTTATCCCTGAAAAATAAAGAGAGCAAATTAAATTACTTTTTTAAACTACTGAGGTCTTGATGGTGGGTCAAGTCATGAACTCCTTATATATTATTGAGCTGAAAGTCTCTATGAAGTTTGAACAAAACTTTTATGTAAAACTGGCACTGGTGTTCTCAAATATGCTTGCTTAGGCATCATATTGATACGCAACGGTCATGACAGTTAATATAACAGTCACATGGTAGCACTGAGTTTCATCTCACCTCTTAGAGGTTGGTTTTTTGTTGTCCCTCGCAGAGTTTGCTTTATAATTGTTACCTTTAGTCTTCTGTGACTGCAGCAGGCTGTTTATGTTACTTTTATATACATATGTATTTCTGGTGTCATTTGCTTAATTACTGCTACCACCCCCACCAATTCTGGTAGGGACCTTTGTCTCTGTGACTAGTGGCACCACTATTACACAGTTTTCCGAACTGTAAGTTCTGAATGTAAGTTATCCACGTACCTTGGTTTTCCAGGCAGTGTTTTCTTTCATCAAACATTATTTTTCACATGGAATGTGAACTTTTTTGATTTCTTGCTGTTCCAGGTTTTCTGGCTGAGTGGTGACACAGTCACACGGTTTTTGTTGTGGGACTGCTACTCCAGACACAAGCTTTGTACCAGTGCCCCATTTATTCTAGGACTTTCAGATAGATAGACATACTATGCAGTCTCCAAGAATATGCACCATGAGTCCTATTGCTCCCAAACAATCTGATTTGTTGTATTTGTCCTGTACTATTGATTCAAAGACTAACTGTGTCACAATGCACGGATATATCATGCAGAATTCATAGAACCATAGAATGGCTTGGATTGGAAGGGACCTTACAGATCATTTAGTTCTAAACCCCTTGCCATAGGCAGGATTGCCACCCATTAGATCAGGTTGCCCAGGGCCCCATCCAACCTGGTCTTGAATGCCTGCATGGATGGGGCATCTACAGCTTCTCTGGGCAGCTTCACCCCAGATGGGTGAACTGCCCAGGTGGGCAGTTTCAGTGCCTCACCACACACTGAGTAAAGAATTTCCTCCTAATATCTAACATAAATCTCCCCTTTTAGTTTAAAACCATCCCTCCTTGTCCTATCACTATCAGACTATGTTAAAAATTGATCTTTCTCCTGTTTATAAACTCCCTTTAAGTACTGGAAGGCTGCAGTGAGGTTTCCCTGGATCCTTCTCTTCTCCATACTGAACAAGCCCAGCTCCCTCAACCTTTCTTCATAGAAGAGGTACTCCAGCCCTTTGATCATCTTCACAGCCTTCTCTGGACCCTCACCAACAACTCCACGTCTTGTGCTGGGGGCCCCAGACCTGGGCACAGTACTCCAGGGACGCAGAGAGTAGGCCTCTTGGTCTACATTTAATTTAACATCCTGGAGAGTTTTCCCATACTCTCAGCTTCCCACTTGAATCAACTGATGTGACACGTTTCCGATAGCTCAACATTTTGTTTTACTTTGAAACATAGTGAACTGACTGGATTTATTCGTGGTGTTAAATCCAGCTCTTGGTTGTTGGCTTATTGGTTGTCAGCCCTTCTTAAAGTATGTTTCTAGACTGCATGATTGTTATGAAATGTTCAAAGGTATGAAAGGAAAGATTTGAAAATGTAGCAATGATATCACAGAGTACTCTTTTAAAAATTGCATTGAATTGTAGGTCTGACAATATACAGTGTCACACCTTCAGAGAAACAAAGCACAGTAATAGAAAGCAGCAATGTTGATTAAGAGTTAAGGGAGTGTGGTGAGAATTAAATGAAATTTGCTTCCATTAACCTCAAAGAATGTCCATATTTGATTCCATTCTAAATGAAAATTCTGAAGACCTCTTTGCATATATTTGAGCATATACATATATAGACATTTCTTTGTGTTTATGTACATAAACACATAGAAACTTAACATGAAATAAAGCTGCTTACTGTACCATTTTAATGTGTGCAATGGGAGTCTCAAATTCAAATCTGAAATAATGAAATATAGTTCTAGTGAGATTTGTTTTACCCACAGCATTCCTTCAAGGTATTCATTTATCACACTGTTTTCAGTCTTTGAACAGTAAAGTGTGGTGCTTTAATAAAACCTCAACAAAGATATTAATTAAAAAAGGTCCTTCATGCACATCCTTTTATAGTTACAGCAGTCTCTCCTGTTTTGTATGGTTAGCATTTTAAATAGTCTGCAAACCTAATCAGCCTTTAACTGCCTATAATAACTGACTGCACTGCTAAAAATAAAGATAGAAGAGTTTCCAAAAGCATATAGAGACCTGTACAAATTAGTCCAATTTCAATTTGCTCTATCAAACTGAACTATTAATTTTGCTGAAAAGATCTCAGTGCAGTGTAATAGATGCCATCTTTATCAGGAAACTTAACAAATACATTATTTGTTTTCTCTTAACTAATCTATTTGAAAATACAGCTGCACACCTAAAAATGTCAATAGAAAGAAGCCGATTTACTCATATGTATATGCAGCTCTGTTCTGAGAAATGTATAGAACAAATTGAAAATTTCAATAGCAGGCTGTGAATCTTGCAAAGGCAAAGTGCATTGCTATCTATTTAGATTAGGTAATAGTTTCATTCTCATAATATCTCTCCTAAAGTAAGTTTTTTTCCTCAATGATATATACAAAAAGTTTAAAAAATCAGCATAGGTGCAATATGGATGTTATGCAACTTTGAAGTCATTATTTGTCAGTTATACCACAGTTCCCAGAAGGTGCAAAGGCTTAGGAGGGACTGTTTTCAAGCAGACAGAAAGAGCCGTATGCTCTCCCACTTTGCGCGGCTTGTGTGTTCTGACCAGTACATGAAGGTGTGAGAGGTAGAAAGGCCAGTTCTTACTTTCTCTTCCTTTGCTGTTTGCCATTTTCTTGGGTCTTATTTGCAATGTAGCTTATAAATACTTTGTGGAAGGATTTTTGACCTTTTATTTATGTTTATAAAAAGTCTATTGATGTTTTGTGTATGTACACTAATATTACAGTAAAGATTATAGTAGTCAGATTGTGCTCCTGCAATAATAAGCAGGAGCAGCGTTGGTTGTTGAATCTTTGTGACCCATCACATCAATTGAACAGACAAGACTTTGACGACCATTCGTTGTACTTGTGTGAGTTGCTTATTACTCTCCTTTGGACTTTCTCTCAAAACTATGAAAATTTGATCAAAATAAACACGTTCAGTCCACTTGTGAAGAACAGATCCAGCCATTGATTCAAGTTGAATAGTATTTATTCCCAGCAGCAGTTAATGCACAAAAATATTACTCAATATGTCTGAAGGCCATCTAATTAGGGCACCTAACGTGTGCTAACCATTAATTGATTTAATTTCATGATTTCACTTGCTGTTATCCATTCTGGTATTTCACCGGTTGTTAGTACTTTCAAATCTTTTTATGCTATATCCAGTGGATAGTCACTTCTCAATCTAGCTTTCAAACTTTAGATTCAGCTACAAATCATACCATTTAAAAAAGCTTCTTATGCTAGTATGAAAAAGAAATTGTTGATATACTCCCCAGACATCTTTGTTTCTCTATAATTTTATTGATAAATACGAATTCAAATCTTGTATTCTATTGAGAAATGTATCAATTTTGAATGTATAGTGTTTTATAAAGTTGAGTCATATTCCACTGCACAATCATTTAAATAGAGTGTGTTGCCATTTTAAATCTGATAAACTTGCTGCTAAGTTGGAATACTTTCAATGCACATATGTATGTGCATGTGTGCATGTGTTTGCTAGTAACTTAAAAGTCCAGAGATTCTAATTCCTGCTCAAAACTCTGCAAAATAGGCATAAACTAGTGAATGAATTGTTGTACCATTTTGTGTGAATTCTGGAACTGCTCCTTCTGAAATGTAGCCTCAGAAAAACAGCAAATGATGTTACTTATGATATAGCTTAGATGTAACACATGTAAGAATGTCATCTATATACAATCCTTGTTTGTAGGAGACAATAAGAAATTACTCTGTTGTTTCCAGTACAACCTCATCCTCTTTGGATAGATGTTAGTAAAAGGGAAAAGTCAATCATTAAAATGTTGCCTGCCATTCTTTACCTGTTTGCTCTCCTCCTCAACCACAAACCAACCCATGCTATGAATGGGAAGATGGGCTCTGTAGAAACCTGAGTCCCAGATATCTCTCTTCAGGTAGAAAAGATATCTCTCATTTTCTGTTCTGAGCAACTTGTAATCCCGTCTTGTGAGAGGACTGAAAGAACAATTTTAATTTTGTATATGTATCTGTGCCATTATTCAAGCATTTCTGGTTTACATCATGTATGCAAAGCATTTACATGCTTGCAAATGTATGTATACCTGCTACCTGATTAGATGCTTCATTAGAATAAAAGTAGTACAATAAAAAATAGTATGCATCGTTAAAAATAATGTTAGCTGAATAATTTTCAGTGTTTTTGGTTTTGGTCAGACAGACCAATCTGATCATTACTAACAGTCATGGGAGGCTACTCAACCTTCAGACTTGTTGACCACTGTCCAAACACTAGCAGTATTCTGTAAACTGATCTGATTGAAGACTTTGGAGGTGGAACTCCATTAGCAAAGTCAGCAGTAAGCTTGTTAAAGTGATTGAAAAGATTCTCCCATATTTCGATGTCTGATGTCAGAGGATGTGGTTGATACGTTTTTTCCTGGTCTGTTGCTTAGGGAGTTGAACAGGGAGAGAGTGGCTTCTCTGAGGTGCCTTGCTCCTCAGAGACTCAGGCACGCTGGGGCCATGTATATGTTATCAAACAGTGCAGCTCTGCAGGGCAAAGCACTTGGTACCGAGTGTCAAAGTTCCTCACTGTATCCTTTCAACAGATTTTACTTCAGGTTGTCTGTCCTTTGAGCTGAAGGGCCATACCTATATCCTCATCACTGTTCCTTAGTTTTTGTCCTTCTGGAAGGAACTGAGATTGGGCACAGTGAGACTGCTCTGCCATGTGAAAGTGGAGACAGTCAGGAAATTTGTTTCAAAAGGATGCTCTTTAGCCAAATTAAACATGAGTGTAGCTGCGCTCAAGGAACTGAGCAGGTAGAGTTCAAGACATGGAGAAAACAGTCCCCTTCTAGTGTTTTCAGAGAGTCTGTATGACGGGAAAAACACCTGCTTGCGAGATGAATGCCTCCAAGTAAGTCAAAAAGGCATACAGTTCTGTCTGTGCTCAGTTCCTGGGAAAAAAAATGACTGAACTTTGTTCTTATTTGCAGAGGATTGTTAACTACAAACTAACACCATACTATTCAATTGATTCTGAATGGGAAAAAGTCTATTTAACATGTAGTGCAGAATTTATATTCTATATTTAATATTCTGGGAATATGCAGTGATTCAAGATATATACTTAAATTTACCAGTACACACTTTCTCAGTAGATCCCCCAAAAGGTTGGTTGTTTGTCCTGTTTTGCAACTGTAAAAAAATGTCATCTCGCACATACACAGGAATACGGAGTGACTTTTATTATATACCGCAGATACAGAGCTGCCTAACAAACAGCATCTTCTGTTTCTTGAAACTTAATTTACAGGTTATCAATAAGTTAAAACAAAGGAACAAGGGAAAAGAAAGTGGTAAAATAAAGGAAATTATTTGGTCTTTTTACTGTGATATTTCTAGTGATTAATTATATTTGATATTTTAAAAGTTTCAACTTATTCAGATGGTAGATACCACCAATATCCTAAGTAAATCTACATACGTTATATTTCTGTAATAGATTTGTAATGTAATTACATAGATAAGTGTTTTCTTAATTTGATGAAGCAGCAATGAAAATACTTAATGTGGGCTGCTTTTAGATAATGAATATTTTCAATATATTGATAAGAAATTATTCACCTGTGTAATCACCTTGATTTGTAAGTAATTGCTCACCTTTTGAGAAAAGGAGTTCAAATTGGTCATCTGTAAACAGAAGCAGATGTTTTTTAATCTACTGAGTAGGATTTTATTGCAGAGATAAATGTAGCAAAATCAATGGGGCATATGTAATAAGCTGTGGAATAAATCACCGTAGAAAAGGAAGTCAGAATTTGGCTTTTAATGGCTGAGTGTATTCATTAAATGTACCAGTTACAGTTCAGTGTTTCCAGAATCTTATTTGTTTCCAGTATGTGAAATAGGTGTTTTTTGTATGGAACATTCTTATGAAAGGTCAGGAGGAAATCAGCGTATTCTCAATTTGTGTTAAAATCAGTATGCAGGGGAGGAGAGGTATATGTTTTACATTGAATTTATACCGGTTAATGGCATGGTTGGGCATAAAGATTTTGATGCAGATTCCAGCTCTCAACTAGTATATGTCCAGGGCTGCCAGGATTGTCCTTGGATAGAGCTCATGAGGCAGGATTTAACTAATGCTTTAACTTCTGACAGGAAACCTCCATGTATCTTTAGTGTTTAGACTGGTATGACTTACAGTCATTTTGCAGTCATTTGCAATTGCAATTGCAGCCAATGAAGAGAGATAAATGTCTTTGATGACTCATTTAGATGAGATGCCTCACTTTCAGGTTGCTCAAGTCAAGTGAAGTGAGTCTCATTCCATGGTTGCATGGATCACTACCTTCTTTGAAGGAATATGTAACCAATAGATTTTAAGGATGCTATTTTCCATTGAATTGCCTGAAATATTTAAAAGGATTTGTTGTCAAAAGTTTATATTTCAGAGTTATATTTAAGCTTTGTTTAAAAATGGAATATTGAAACCTTCTACACCAGATCCTTTTATCCCATGATAAAATAATCCCAGAAGATAGATAAATTAAGGCTTTAAAATCTTTGCTGAATCTATGAAATGTATATATGCTGGTAATGTTTTGATCTAGCATGCTACATACCCTCTGAAAAATAAGTTACTTTGAAGTTATTAATTAGCTACATCATGAAACAATAGGTGAACCATGTGATTCTACTGTATCTTTTGCGTTTGGTTAAGTTTGGCAGCCAATAGCGGTCTTGGTTGATTTATGATTGTGAAATAGAAAGTCTATCCACTACAGATATTCCATCTGAGCCCACAAAATAATGGGTCAGATGCCTTCAAAACGTTTGCAGTCGTGTCTGCTGATGCCAAAGTCTACCACACTGCTCATGTTTCCCTTCTTTATTTTATGCTTGTGTGATGTCTTTGTGCCAGACTGCAATATTTTATATTATTTTATCATTTTATTTATTTTATTTTATTTTATTTTTTTGCGCATTGTTTTCATGTTCTATTCTTCCAAGCAGAGAAGAAAAATGAGTTGGCATTTGTACATGTTGTAAACCTGTTTGGAGAAGTCTGGTGGAATATAAGTGCCACATACACATTGTTTGCCTTATAAAATAAGGGTACTTTTTCACTCTCACTGTTCAGTTCTGACTGATGGTAAACTTTATCCAGAGCAATATCCTTGAAAGGTCTGTTCGTCAGAGGCTCCTAGGTAGATCAACAATTATTCTCTCATCTTGAAATGAATACATCATTTCCAGCTCCAAAAGCACCTCAAAATAACATTTTAAATGACCTTTTCCTATGAGTTTTGAAACTACAGCAAAAAAGAAACAAATTAATTTTATTCCTTACACATTTTGAAACAGAGCCTAATACTCTAAAAGTAGGATTAAGGAACATTGTAAGTGTTGGACTGGACGGTGATAGAATAAGCTCTACAATTCACTGAACCTTTTTCTGAGTATAAAACCTGAAAATATAACAAACACTCCATGTGTATAGATTGCTAGAATAATTGATTTTTTTTTTTTTTTTTTACCTTCGGGGACAAAAATGTTAGTGTCTGTTGAAAGACTTAATTAGAGAAAAGCAATTTGCAAAACTAAATAATAAATGGTATTTACCTGACTATGAGACAAAAAGGCTGTTATTTGTCCGGCATTATTACTTAAAAATATGTAATTCTCCTTAAATTCTAGACAAAAACTAAACATAGAGCAATGTATAGATCACAAATTAGCCATAGTCTGTAATTAGTACTTCCAAATAAATAGCATACTTAAGATTACAAGTCTCTTTTACAGTTCTGAAAGAGAAAAGAAGGCTAAATTTTCTGTATAAATTGCTCATTATTTTCTGATAGAAAAAGCACATGCATTCATGGATTTCATTTCTGGAACTCATCTTATTGCTTTGATTTTTTGATTAGACTGAATATCATTCTAAGTTTTCTGCAAAATTGGAGTCAAAATTTCATAGGATGAAGCTTGCTCATGAACTTTCGATACCTTCACATTAGATTATAGATCAAATCTGTCATGAACTGCAAATGTGTGTTAAAATGGAGAGGAAAAAATATTAAAAGGAAGAATAATTAATGCACTTTATTAGATTGTACAAAGTCTTCATGTCAGCTACCAGAACTGGAAGTGAGTATGTGAAGGTTTTTTACAATTGCAATTTCTGTGTGCAGTGGAATAATGTGAAATGTAAAGACTGGCACCTGACAGCCTGCAGGAAAAAGTATAAATAAGTCTAAACATTACACTATATGTTCTACACTTTTGCAGCAAAGCTACATGTGGCCGGGGTATCAAGGTATGGTAAAATTCTCCTGGAGCTCTGTGTTAAACATTGTTTCTTTACACAGCCTCTGGTTAACCCATATCTTTGAAAACTGCAGTATGAAACTTTCAAGTCTGCAGAAAATGTGGGTTGAATTTTAGATGAGTGTTAAAACTACTTTCCATTTTACCTGAAATGTTTTCTCAGACTCCTCTGTGAAATTTTCTTTAATTTATGATAAAGGATAATAAAGAAAACAGGGCTTGGGACACTAGGCCAAGGATTTTGCAACTTAGTTGCCAAGAAATAAAATTGAAAGGCTGTGTAATAGCCAAATCTTCAATACTGTACGAGTGTTGCTTTATTGACATCGAGAGGTATGAGATTTGATAGGAAATGGCCCCCAAATGAGAGTAATAACTTGATTTTGTGTGGAAATCACAGAGAGGTCAGTAATCAAAGACTGAGTAAGATAAGAAAACTTTAAAGGAATGATCAGAAAGGAAGCTACATTGCTTTTCACTTCAGAAGACTTAAAAGAAAGATGAAAATGAGCGGAGTTCTATAGACAAGTTGTACAGAGCCTTGAAATAGAGACAAGAAGTTTGAACATCCTTTAAAAAGGGTAACCAACCAAGAATTTAGCCTCAGCAATATTATATTCTAAAAATCTCTAGGATTGATGAAAGGAAAATTGTACATGGGAGGGAACTGCAGTGCATATTACTCCTTAAAATCCTGTTTGGTCTGCTGTTAAGTGGTTCTGTTTTCCACAGTTTATCCTTTTTGTTTCCCTCATTTGAACGTGAATCACTCTTCTGAAACTAAAAAAAAAATATTGCAGCCCCCTTCACTGTGATACTAAATCATGTTAGATTTTGCTTTTAGAGCCTTCAAAATTAGGACTACATGGTCCCATTCATTCTACATGTGACATAAAAAAAAAAAGTGCTTATAGAATTCTGTGCTTTTACCAGCTCCTTGCCTTTTTGTAATGGCTCTTTAAAAGAAAAAGCAAGCAAATAAACAAACAAACAACAATGCTGTACTCAGTTTTATTGGTTTATTTATTTAATTATTTTTATTTTTCTTGGAAAGATGTCATCTCTGACCTTATTTTTGTTGCAATTACAAAGGAGATCATTCATAGACTTATTTGGAACTGGATCTGATGTTCTCTGCCAGATAAAACCAAATGCTCTATCTCTTCTTGGGGTTCTCTGCTTTGTTGTTCATGCTGGTCATGAGCAATGTGGTCAGTATCTCTGGCTGATGCTCCATTGTGGTATTTACTTGTCTGAAATTTCAAATGATCATGTTTTCTGCCTTTTCTGTCTCCCTAACTTTCTGTAGCATTTCATCTCCTTTTGTGGCTGAGTAGCTGACATTATCCTCTGACTGTTCAAGGATTTCAGTTCCGTGACGCCTACCGATAAGGTTAAATTTTACCTTGTTGCCTGCTCTGTTCTTTTACATACAGTGTTAATTCTGCACCAGGTCTGATATCATTTGCCATTACTAGGCATTTGGTCAATGGTATTCACATTGTTAGTAATTCTTTTATAAGACTAAGCACATGTTGCTGTAGTTCAGTGCATTAATTCCTTTATTAGCATGTTTTTCAGGAGGGTTTTTGTTTTTCAAAGTCCTTTGTTAAATGTAATTTTGAATGCTAATTTAAATTACTTCTCATCTGAGGGTAAGAAGCTTAATTACGTTGTGACCAGGCATTTCATGTGTAATCATGCGTTCAACCACCTTGCTGTGCAATATTTAGAAATATAGCTCCTATCCTGCAGGTAGGCCATATGGGTCATACCTGCGCATCTGTGCAGGACCACACTGAAAGCAGGAGCATTTCATTGCTGAAAGGACTTAAGAGTGATTATGGCAACGTGAAGCATGTCTTCAATACATTTTATACCGATGTAAAAATATTTCACGGCTAGTTCCACAAAAAAACAGTAATTTAAATGCCTGTACTTAGATTTCTTATGACACTTCTCTAGAGAGTGCATTATTAATATTTCACTAGTCATATTTTCGACTTTGTATGTAGAAGATTCATTTTCTGATCAAGAAGATGATGGTATAACCCTATTCTTTGGCTTTTGACATCCATGCAGATCTACTCTCTGATGTGTTCTATTTTTGAATATTACTAGTGTGAGGCATACATGTGTACTTGTATCTGAAATAATTTTTTTTCACTATATAAAACCCTTTGTCTTTTTGCCTTAATTCCACTGTCATCCCTATGTCTACGTAAGGCCACAGATTGCCGTTGGAGTAAAATATTCTCCCCTTCCTCTTCCTGTCCCCTCTCTCAAGTCTTTATGTCTCTGATCTTTAATTCAGCATAGGAACTCTAAGCAGGAGGTGAAGAAGAGCTGAGGGAGTTATTAGGAGTCAGAGCAGGCTGAAGAAGGAACTGAAGTTGTGGGAACTGGGACTTGAAGTTGGACCTCTTGGTACTGACAGGGACTGGCAGGCCATGGGGGAAATGTTCACAGTTCCCTCTCCCTCACTCCCAATCTCAGATGATATATTTAAGCTCTTGAAGAAAACGAAGCATTTCCAATGTCTACTGTTATACATTCAGGACCTATTTCAGAAAACAGAAAAAAGTACAATAGGAGTCAAAACCTTTACTCTTAATTTATTATTCAGAAAATCCTCTTGAGAAGCAGAACAGTAAAGATCGATCTTCTATTTCAAAAAGGTTTTTGACATTTGGAATTGAAATCAAAACAGACCATTTTAAGATTCCAAGCAAATGAAAATTAAACTTTATTCTACATCAATGAAAATATTATAGCATGTTGTTTTATCTAACAAAAAATCAAATGCATGTAACTAGAAGTTCCAAAATAATTCCGTTCTAAAATGTAAAGATCACATTTTCAACATGCTGCTATTTTTTTTTCCTTCAAGCTAGCATGTTGATGAATACATGTTTTAGAAAGCATTTTTGCTATGATGAAAATATTTTCCCTAGTGTAAAGTAACTCTGTAAAAAAGCATTCTGGTAAAGATGAGAAAGAACAGATGATTTGGAACCCAGAAAAATAATTTTTATCAGAGTATTGTTTAATAGCTTATTGTATACAGTATGTATGGAACAGTTTCCTGTGTAAATGTTTACCTAGTACACAATTAAAGAAGGAGACAATAATAACAGCAGGTATAGAGGACATGCTGATTATGATGAATCATACAGATAAAAAGGATGACATTGATGTCTAGTAATTTTCCGTATCTGTGGACAGTGGGTTTGCCTTTCTATAGAGCTATTTTTCAGAAGAGAATGTCTAATCTATACATTTAGTCTCTTCCTTGAAATTAAAGGTGTCATTGTAGAAGTAGAATAATGTCAGGTTGGAGCTGTGTTTAGTTACCACTTAACATCCATGTATTTTTTGAAACCCAGCTATGCCAATTACAAGAGGTTGGAAAATGCTGAACTGGTGCTGTTAAATTATTATCATTACTTTTTTTGATTTACTTGATTTTTTACTTATTTCCAAAAATTGCATCAATTCTATCTCTTATTTTCTCCTGGTCTATGAACACTTCAAAAAAAAAAATTGGTATAAAAACTTTAACAAGTTACTGCACCTATATTGCAGGGACAAGTTACTTGGCATTCTTGTTGCAGTACCATGACGTTAGAACTGAAGCAGTTCTGCTTCATGACAGATTATTGTGAAAACTGTGTTTTTTGTTGTTTGTTTTTAATTCAAAGTACATGGATTGTTGTGGAAATCTCATCTCTGATGAAGTGTTTCTTGTTCAGAAGATTTCTTAATCCTCTTCCTTAGTTGTGGAGACAATTCTGTTGTTCTGAAATTCAGAAAAAAGATTTTTTCGATGGATAACATTTTGTTGTCCATGAATTAGAATGACTCCCTTTCCTCTTCAGTATTCATACTGTACAACAGAAAAATTCCTGGTTATTCATGAGGAAACCACACTAAGAATGCACTCAGCTACTGGAACACAGATTTCTTCCCAGATGTGATTATGTCAGCTGGCAGGCTTTGGTGGAGGGGAAACATCTAGAGAGTGTGAAGGTTAAGTAGTTTTTAGGGCTCCAAGCAAAGCAAAGTCTCCAGGCGGATCACTGGATTTTTTACTTTGTGTTAAGCCATGTGCACATGAAATATCTTGTTTCAAAAGCACGCATTGCATTCACACACTGTAGTTTTGATGCAATCTCAGTTATTGATAAAGATAGAAATTTCCCCATAATTTGAAACTGAATCCTGATTTATTGCTAGTTTAAATATAGACAGATTTTTAATATTTCACTGTTTGATTTTGGTTATTAATGTGATTGCTTGTGAATAGAATTATGCTATGAAAACCTACATCTATTGTCCATTCCTACTAACTGAAAAGTAGACAGAAAAAAAGTGAAAGGAAATGTTACTTCTACCCTGCCCTAAATAATGTGTTTCCTGCTTATCTGATTACTTATATGTTGTGTGCAGTATGTTAACAATACTTGCCTCATCAGTAAATATCTACTGCACCATAAAAAGTGCTTACATCTGTAGATACTGTGCAATTAGTCCTCTTCCACTTCCCTTAGGCTATGTCACTTACATAAACTAAGCTTGACTATTCTCCAATGAAGTTTGTTTTCTGAAGTTTGGATTAGATAGAGTTCAGCTGTGAGAAGGCCTAGAGGACTGGTGTGGAGGTAGCAACCTGATGAGGTTGTGCATCTCACCACATGCTTCCTAGCGTTATATTATGATACTTTCAGCTTCAGGGAGTGGATCTCTCCCTGATTTCCTTTGATTGCAGTATGCTGCTCCATGTTACACCAAATTGCTCTAGTCCCAAGGGAAAGACAATAATATTTGAAAATTTAATTTCATAGTTTGTTAAAAAAGCCAGAGTACAGGATGTGTTGTTTATAATGCAGGTGCTGAACTCATCCTCTCTGATACATGAGGGAACTGTAAAAAAAGTCTTAAAGCTCATAGAAGTCTGGCTCTACTGGCACTTGAAGATGTGTACAGGACAGAAATGCAGATAATTCTGACAAATGAAGAAGGAACCTCTGTTGACTGAGGCTGATGCCTGAAACAGAAAATGCTAATTCATATCAAATGTAAAATGTGGAGTGATTGGACTCTAGATCAGGTAGGATCTATAGTGTTATGTACATTTTGTTGCAAGGGAGAAAGGAAATATATATTATTTTGCCTTTTTATTTAACGGTTTTATTTCTCTGTTGTTAGCTTTTTTTAATTTATCCTCTGTTTTCACCACAATCCATCTCTTCTCCCTCTCATTCAGTTTGATCTGTTGAATTTATTGAATCACTCTGCAGAAGCAATCTTTGGGTTAGCATTTGTTTGTTAAGTCTTATAACCAGAGTGTAATAATTAGGTGTGTTCAGGTAGGCTTGAAAAAGGAGAAATGCTATGAGTTTTCACTGCAGCTCTTCAGTGTGAGATTCCTACAAGTCTGAATTGTTTTGACCTTTCTCACTTATAGATGCCAGTAGTTTTTTTTGTGTCAATTGATCCCCAGTTGAGACACATTGTCCTTTGCAGCTGGAATACATGACTTGTTTCCATTAGCACTGTCAGGGTGTAAAAAATCAACTTGCAATTTTGTTTCACCTGTTAAATGACTCAGTGGTAAAATGCGTTCTTTAAACTTTTGGAAATAATAATGGCATTTACACTTGGATATAGCACACTTTGAGGATGTACTGTAATAGTGTCACAGAACTGGTGCAGGTTCATAGGAATAGAATTATTTCTTATGCTCTGCTAAATTTCCTGTGGAATGCTGAGTGCATTAGGATCCATGGTAACCGTGTCTGCTGCAGCACTGTATTACTTTGTTGTTGATAATGCAAGTCCATCTAATTAGCTCCAAATGTCAGGGTTCTAAGAGGAGCAGGTGGCACCATTTGAATCTGAAGTAAATACAAACACAGTATTTATGTGCAAAATCAGACAAAATAAAGCCTTTTGTGAAATCTATTATTGTTGGCTTGTCTAATGAATAAGATCTGAGATAGAAGATAATTACAAATTGTGACCCATGCATGTAATTGATAATGTCAACTCCAGGTTGAATCAAGTGCTATTGATAGTTAATATTATGGGCTTGAGGCCTTAAAGAGACAAAATATATTATCTTTGGAATAGAGACTATAATTTTTGGTATTTGGAAATTCCATGTTTCATTTTGGATTCGTGTTCTATTTTAAAAGTTGTTCTGAAATAATGACAATTATGAACAATAAGTCAGAGAATTTTAGTGATCTTGATTTTCATGAAATATTAAGAATTGTGAACAAGAGCTCCTAAGCTGCGTCTTGAGGTGGACTTTAAATATCTAAACCTCCTGGTGACTCAGAATCTACATAATGATGTTGTGAATGGGCCCAAAGTGAAAGGAATTCTTAGCAATCTGCAGAATCACTCTGTCTTGATGTCTAGATTTGTCTCTAGATTTGCATAGAGATGAGTACCTCCAGAAATCTAACAAAAATCATCATCTGGAGATGGCTTACACAGGTGTCATCAAGGAATGCACATCCAGGATAGTTACAAGTCATGAGTCCTCAGAAAAACTTTACTATAATCCATCTTTATAGCACAAAACATGAGAAGGCCAAAGACCAGGGACAGGATTTCAAATGCATTTCTATCTTAATCTTCTGGGGGAAAAAATACCATTTCTCACTTGCCGGGTATTGGTTGGTGTCAGGAACAAAACAGGCCAATGTGCTGTGACCCCTGTCTCTAACCTGCTCCTGTCACTGACATCCAGGTGTCCAGGGCAGGTCCCTTGTGTGGGACCCTGTGAGGCTGCAGCCTGAAGCTAAAACATTACTTGGACACCACCTTTATAGCTGCATGAAAATTAGAAGCTGAAAGATACGGGGGCCTTTATATGGGACATCTACAGTTCTCCAAATTTCACCTACAATGACTACATTGACAATCTCTGGACTGCAAAGAAAAAGCTTCATTTTCATGTTCTGCCAGTCTTCTCCTTCTTCTATTCTGATATACCAATAGTGACTACAAGGAAATATACACTCTATGTTTAAATCCAAAGCTTTTTTTTTTTTTTTTCTGAAATAGCTTCATTAATCTGAGAAATGATACATAAATAAGATTTACAGTTCCATCTAAAATATAAAAAGGTGTGCTTTTTTACATTATTACAATTTAATAAAAAAGTATATACTCTTAGGAATAAAATGCATTTCACTCTCTTCCATTTATAAATGAAATATTAACTCTTATTTTTCATTTTTTAAGGATAATTTAATTGTGAGAGAGAAAATGAGAGTGTGATGAATACTTTAAATGTATTTTGTGAGAAACCCAGAGCTTACAACATACAGTAGCAAATTTTAAGGAGGAATAATTTAAAGAGGGGGAAGTTTTCAGGAGAGATAATTAAGTAAAATTTGTATCTAGCCGATCTGGAAGTACAGAACATATTGTACCAGGAGAAAGAATAAATAAACCTTCAAATGAAAAGAACACCCAAACATATTCAAAAAGATTAAGAGACACGTAATAAAGAGAGAATATAAAAAGCAACCTTTCCAAAAATAATAACATACTCCTCTTTACAGCCATATAGAAATGCATGAGACCCAAGCAGCTTATGAGGGAAAAAAATGAAGCTGAGTTGAAAACAGCAAGGAAAGCCAATTTTTTAAATAGTAAAATTTTCTCATCATAAAACAAATATATAAATTCAAGGCAATTTAAAAACTCTATCAGCACTTTAAAATAATATTTAGCAAAATTACCTCCAGCATAAAATGTCAATTGTTTTGAGAGGAAAATATAAACAAGTAATTTTTTGTATCAGCCTAACATATTCCAGTAGTGCTTTTGTCATTAGCTTGCAGTAATGGACTATATGCATTTGAGATGCACTGGTGCAGTAAGGGAGAAAGATGGATATGGTAGGTCATGATCTTTGTTGCTTACATTTTGCTAGTTTCGAAAGGACAAAATGCAATTAGTCAAAATTTCTTGTGTCATCCCCAGCGCGTCGATGCTAAACAGTGCCTCAGGTGACAGTCCCTATCTCTCACGGTGCCTTCATATGTTTCTGAGACAAGAGAAACCCTGCCTCCTTCAGACTGAAGATACCAGTGCTTGATAGCACCTTGCCTCTTCATGAGAACGGTTTTCTGTCCTTGTGAAACAAGGCACTTCTATTTGCACAAAGTAAAATAGATTCTTACGTCTTTGCAAAAATGGTCTTCTGTTCCTACTGGAGTCCAAATATCAGGTTGCCCAAAGTTATTCTTCTGCTACAGAAAAGTGTTGATCAAATTAGCTAAAAATAGCATCCTTCTTGCCTGTGAGAAATATAGATTTCCAACCTCTTTTGTCCTACAGTGTACCTGGAAACTTAAAGAGAACAGGTGGTTGCTCTTTGGGCATAGCTACTGCTGTGATTGAGTTCCTGTAGTCAATATTAATGTGGCTGTCCCCTTTCTGCACCCCTAAAGATTTCAGTGATGCGCTGATTTTCGAAATAATGAGAATGGTAGCTTGTCATGCAACTGTATACTATTTGCACAGAGGCCGTATCACTCACTGGACATAACTGTGATAAATGGCACTTATTGTACCATTTATATGTGTATACACACACCATTCTAAAAAAGGAATATGGTTGAGCAGCCCGCAGGAAGGCTGCCTGTTGGCCATGTGCAGGCTGCTTCAGTGCTGGTATCATGGGGACAGGAGAGGGGAGAATTTGGTCTTTTCATGGGGACAACTGAACATTGGTCTAGGGGAGAGGATTCCGGCATGTGGGGTAGGGCAGATGGGGACTGACAAAGACATGAGTGTGGGCTGGGAGACTTCTGAGGAGAGTGTGGAGCTGACATAAGATCTTCCAGAGGGCTCATGGAAATCCTCCTTGCAGAAAAGTGGATTCTGCTAGGGACCCCAAATAGACTGTGTGGAATTTGTTGTAGTCTAAGACTCTGCTAAAAATTACTGAACTAGAAAATGAGAATGGAAGGACCTACCCTGCAAGGCACAGTAAATAAGGGGAGGATTTGTTTGCAAAACCTTCTATTTTACTCTGTCTCACAATATTACATTTAATTGGACATGTAAAAGTAGCTTCTTTTACTGCATGTTTTAATAAATCACTAAGGTTACAAGTCTTTTTAGTCTGGTCACTTTTCAGGAAAGAGTACAGTGGCTCCAACTTCAGAGTTATGGCCAGCTGAGAGCCTGTCACAATAATTTTCCAATCTCTCTCTATCCTGTCCTGCTTGCTTGCACAAGGGCAAAAAGCAATGGCTTTGCAAAAGCTATTAGCCTATTCTGCACTGCCTGAAGAAATAAAGGATCTCTTTATGACTCTAAGTATTTATTTGCATCTTACCACTCAGAAATATAAATATCAGGCTTTTATATAGATAGGAATAAACTTAACTGTATGCAAAGTCACATAAAGAGATCTTAGCAAGAATGCAGAAATGTGTAGGGATTCTTACTGATATGTGCCTGTGCTTTGAATTAGGTGAATGAGATCTCTGAATCTTGAAAACGACTTAACTGTAAAAGATAATGGCCACTTTTTAGTGCCAGAAGAAATCAATGACCTGTCGTCCCTGTGAAAAACCTACAAATGTGTTTTAGATCACAGATCCATCAACAATGATATTCGAAAGTAAATTACTTTAGAATTAAAACAAATACATCAACTCCTGAAATCTCAGTCCCAGGTATACAGTGTTCACAAAATTTGAGCAAGAGAAGAAAATTTTGGGTCCCAAATCTGTCATTTGCTCTGCTAGCATTTCATGTGCTGATTCTTTGAAGATGTCATAGTGAATTCAAATGTATGAATCTAATAACAGGCATGTCAGTTGACTCCACTATACTGAAAATGATGCATCTTGCAAAGAAGTCTGAAATAGTCAGTATGTTCAAAATAATCTAGTAGATATAGATAAATTCAAAATTACTTGCAAAAAGGAAGCAGAGACTTTCTCCAATGTATAGGAGAGAGGAATGCTGTGCTTATTGAACCAGCATTTTTATGATCCATCTCCAAATGGAAGGAGGAGAGAAAATGGAAATATGTCCATATATGCACTTAACTATCCTGCAGTATTAATTGCCTAGCAAATTAGTATTCTCTAAATAAATGCCAAAGTTCTTTAACCTGTTAATGAAGTGTGTTTCTGTTTGAAGATTGTGTGATGTTAGATACCTAAACTTTAGTAGTTCTGACACCTGAGATACTGAAATCAACTGGCACCTTCACACTAAGAGTATATGTAGCTTAGGTGCTAGTTGTTGGAGGGTTGGTCCATATAAATTGAAGGCAGGAGTTTAATAGAAACATGGAATCATAGAATGGCTTATGCTAGAAGGAACCTCAGAGATCATCTAGCTCCAAACCCCAGTGGTGGGCAGAGCTGCCACCTACCAGATCAGGCTGCCCAGGAACCCATCTAACCTGGCCATGAATGCCCCCAGATATGATGCATCCACAACTTCTCTGGGCAGCCTGTGCCATTGCCTCACCACCCTCTGAGTAAAGAATTCCTTCCTAACATCTAACCTAAATTTCCTCACTTTTAGTTTAATAGAATAGATAGGCACTTAATGTACTCAGAGGAGATTTCACCAAGCCCTGTCCCTCACAACCACCTTTTGTATAAATCGCAACTGCTTGTTCTGCTGATAAACAAACCAAGAAATTTGAAAGGCAAAGGAAGAGCGTCTCTGCTCAGAGGAGGGACTTTCCTGAGCAGGCCTGAGCTGAACAGGTAAGGTTTATCTTCCATGATAAGACATGAGGATTGTAAAGTGGTCAAGGAAGGAGATCAGTTCAAAGTAGCAGAATTTCAGGAGTAGGTGGTAGAATTGTTCCCACTGAGAAGGATGCACCGTTTAATAACTAGTAGCAAAAATGAATCATCTGTCTGTGAAGTTGTGAGAATATTTTATATTAAGGGATTTAATTAATTTTATATTAAGGGATTTAATATTTAAGGTGTTGTATTTAGTATTTTTAAAATGTAATTTCCGATTCTTAATCAAGCATCTGGCATTCTCCTCTGCTAAATGAAAGGTTAGCCACAGGTAATTATAGAACGATCTTTAACACTGAGCACTTTTTTGCTCCAAGAGCAACACAAGCTTGGAGTACAGAAGAGTGCAGGCTTGCTCTGGACGTAGTTTCCAAAGAGTCTCAGGTACTGGGGATTATTTTCCAACAAAGCTGTGGGAGTCAGTTTGAATTTTAATAATACAAATAGAGAGGAGTTGTCTTGAGTCGGTATGAATCAGTGTAAACAGCACACACAAGAAGACAATTTCTGATTCAGGAAATAAATCACAGACATCATAAACTTCTTTCAAAACATTGATACCTGTGTCATCCC
This sequence comes from Penelope pileata, assembly GCA_013396635.1. NCBI lineage: Eukaryota > Metazoa > Chordata > Aves > Galliformes > Cracidae > Penelope > Penelope pileata. Next base: position 194,014 of record WBMW01002163.1, on the reverse strand, counting down.
TGTCGTGTCATTTATAAATGGTGTTTGGATGTCAAAAGGGCTGAGGAAGATAAGCTGACTGGAAGAAATAGCTTGATTTAACACTTAAGAAAGCAGTTACCAACACTCTATGTAACTGCTTTCTGAAGGAAAAATGAAAAAGTTTTTAAAAACATGAACATATTAGAACATTTTAGGTCTCGTGTTTTCTGAATAGACCAATAAAATATTAGTTTTACAGTCTGACAATAGAAAGTGCAAGAGTGAAGTTGAAAGTAATCTTGAAGGAAACAAGTAACGGTAGAAAGTGAAAGAAAAAGAAAAATTCTTTAGTTTGTTCAACTGAAAGGACAGGAGAAAAACAGAAAACTAAACTTGTCTTCAGTTTTTAAATAGGGAGCCTAAGTGAGGAATCTAGTTGATAACCCGTTGCTAAATATGATTCAAATATCAGATGACTGAAAGAATAAAGTCTTTTCTTCATTTGTTTGTAAACTTAGTATTAGCCTTATCTAGAGATTCGATTATGTAGTAAGAGGAGGAAAAAATCTAACAGAAATAAAGCAAATCTGCCATGATGTTCATTTGTCTCACCAAAACAAATAAAAGAATACTTGTAATGTACAATATAGAATGCATTACAGAATACTAATTATTTTCTTTGCATATATATTAGTATGAAAGTCTTGCCACGAAAGTGTGCAGTTAATAACTAGACTTTTAGTTTCACCTGTTTTCTAGGTACTGCTTCTCTGTCTTTCACATGGATATGGAGTGCCTGCCATATTGGTACTGGAAGACTTTAAAAAGTGCCTCAGCATAACATCCGTCATTTGGGTCAATATTCTTATTCTGTCTTCAGTATATTATGTTCTTAATCCATTATTAAGGTCTGTTATTATGCTTTTATTCTGTTTTGTTAATGTTACATTTTCAAACTGTGTGTCTAAAGGGCAGGTGAAGTAGTCATTTTCAAACACTTTCTGTCTACTTAGCTGGTAGCTGTAATCTTCCACATTCCATTAGCAATGGCCTTCACAGTCCCTTTTCTTAAAGATGATGTCTACCTTTGCAGCTTTTGAAGTGCAGCCCTGTGTATCTTTGATTTTCTGCAATACTGCTTGAGTGATGGAAATGTCAAGCAGGATGACAGCTAATGAACTGAGTGTTCAATAGCTCATCACCTTGGTTTTACCAGAAATCATTTAGCAACAAGTTTGAAATAATTGTCTTTGGTACTGTGAGATCACTTGCCTTTTGTGATACAGCCATTGTCAGTAGTCAGAATGGCAACACATACTGCAAGAGGCAGATCTAACATTCATGACACATTGTTTTGTGGGAAAAACTAGCTCCTGAATGGGAAGGTGGATTTGTGATGAGTGCTAATGATCCCTGCAGCTTTGGCCCTGTTGAGGACATGAAGAGGTCTGTTCTTCAGCTGTTTTGAGCTGCTATGGAGGATCAAATGTGTTTTTTTGATAAGTCCTAAAAATGGGTTTAAAGGTGTGCCTGTCATTAAAAACAGGGACAAAATTAAGGATTTATTTGTCAATGCCTTTGTGGGAAACCTCTGTTTTTCTATCTCAGGTTAGCAGTAAAATAGGATTTTAATGCAACAATGAGCAACTACGTCTGAAGAAGTAAACACAAGACTGAATGGGCGCTGTTAGCAGCTTGTTGTAGTCTCCTTAAGACCTTCATTTTCTAGATAGGAGATTTCCCACGTCATCATGTGCATAGTCCCCAGACCACATGAATTATCTGAGATGAGGTGTCCATGCAAGCAGAGACTGTAGCCAGTAGTTTCCTGACTCTAAGCATTACAGCATTGTGCTGCCAGACCCCAATTTTGCTTTCAAGCAGGGTCCCGGCTCTTGCTCATACATGCATAAAGAGGGAGAGGGCAGGCAAATGTGAACGGGTACTGTGTATTAGCATTGCTCCAATCACCAAAATACCCAGAGCAGCTTCGTGTAGGAGTGTGTATGGGGAAAACATGATATTGTATTATCCAGAATTATTATTCTTTGACGTTACTTTGCATTTCCCCATGGGAATGCATTTCTAAGTGCCTGTTGCTCCCTTCCACTTGTACTGATAGAAAAGTGTATCTTACTCAGTATCATATTGGTGTGATTGTAACTGATCATTATCATAACCTTCTTAGTTGAATAAGCAGATTATGCATATCATGTCACTTATATGGCCACAACGCATAATGAGAGAGACAATTAGACTACAGAATCCAGCTCATACATGGTTGAGTTGAATTGGGTTGAAACTCTGTTGAGGTACCCTAATTAAAATACAATAAATATGCTTGTTTTATTACTTTTTTTGCCTGATATTATTCAAAATTTTCTTTGTGAAGCAGACACTGATTTCACTTAGTAAATAATCTGTGGGAAAAGTATTTTTATTGGCACTTTCTTGTGCATTTCTTGTGCCTGATGTTGATTTTCTTTTCTGCTTTTACAAGTTGGAAGCTTTATAAGTAATTATCACAAAGCTATTGTTCATCACAATTTGTTTCTTCACAAATGACACAGTGTTTTTATAATTTAGAAATACAAAAATATATATCAAATACAGTGGCATTACATTATGGTAAAATATTACTTTTTTCCCTATATTCTTGGGAGTTCCTGTTTTCTTGTATGAAAGCAGTTCTCAATTGCTCACAACAATCAGAAAAAACAGCTATGTAAGAGAAGAGCTCTGGAAGAGGTCTCATGGATCAATGATTTTAAGTTCCCTGTAAAAGCAGGCACTCATCATGGAATCTAATTTACAAATAATGAATATATATATTAACTATATTAATTATATATTAATTATATGTATTGTTTCCATCACTCTCTTTTATCTGATTTGGGTGAAAGGGAGCTTGGAGTGCTCCAAATCCAACTCTTCTGAACAAAGAAAATCGTTTTTTCAATCTTCTGTCTTTCATTTTACTCCTGGATCATGCAATCCTTGGTGCATGGGGTTGCTCCTCTCCAGGTGACAGACTTTGCACTTTCCTTTGTCTAACTTTAGGAGGTTCCTGACAGCCTGTCAAGCTCCTTCTGGATGGCAGCGCAACCCTTTGGCTATCAGCCCCTCCTCCCAGCCTTATGTCATCAATGAACTTGCTCAGGGTACACTCTGCTCCATTATCCATATCATTAATGAAGATCTTAAGAGTGTTGGATCCAGTATTGAGTCCAGGGGTACACCACAAGTCACTGGCTTTCAATTCATCTTTGCACCACAAATCACCACCATCTGAGCCATTCAAGCAGTTTTCATTCTGTCTCACTGCTCGCTCATCCAGCTCATACTTCAACAGCTTCTCTGTGAGGATCTGATGGGAGACAGTGTTGAAAGCCTTACAGAAGTATATGTGGACAATATCCACAGCTCTCCCCTTGGCTACCAAGCCCATCCTTTTACCTTAGGAATTTATCAAATTGATCAAGCATGAATTCCTCTTTGTGAAATCAAGTCCTGAAAGATGAGGAACGGAATTGTGATCATAACACCTTATTTAGAAATAGCTTAAAGCTGACTTCTTCTCTGGACTTTTCCCTTAGTTGTATCGTGCCTTTAGTTTTGTCCTATGTAATACGGTTTTATTCATTAGTGTGAGTTGTCTGAAGAATGTTTGGTGGAGGAATCAACCTGACAGATTAAAGCATATTTTCTCCGAAAGACAGCTCTGCAAAAACAAGCCAGAAACTTTGAAACTGCATTTTTTGATTCTATCTCTGACATGTAAGTCTAGAAATTAGCAGAAATGTCATCCAAAAAGTGTTGATTTGGCTTTGGTTGTTTCAGAGATTGCAAATCTATTTTTGTCAACTTCATTTAAAAGTTCTTTCCTTCTCAAGTTTTACTTTTTGTATCATGACCTAAGAGATAAGAGAAGGGTACAAAACTTTGAGTATGAAATTCCAGAAATTTTCTGATAATACTCAATTGCTTAATATGTCACTTCTTGTCTCAAGATTAATAATTTTGAGGCTAAATACTATTGTCATATTATTAACTTTGATGGTTTGATGTACAGCTATTGTAACAAAAGAAAAAAGGTATCCCAGTCTGTGAAATGCTTGCTAGTTGACTAATTTCAAACAAAATCAGGGAGGCAAATTTCTAGTCTCTTCTACTAGCATTGCAGCATGCAACATTTTGTAGATATTTATGTTTTAACACATATTGAAATGTGTTCTTCAACACAATCTAAAACTTCTAGGCAAACAAGGGAAAGGAAGAGAAAGATGAACAACTGAACAACTACTGTGAAGTCATTTTATATTTCTTTCTTGGATTGCAGTTGATTAGGTTTCTAAAGATGAAGGAAGAGCTGTAAGAAGAAAGTGAGTTTTTTTTCTTCTTTTTCTTTTCTTTATATCCCTCCTTTCTTTTTCCCCCTAAATAAAGAAATTGTAGTTTATCTCATCTTTGTGGGTGTCAGTATATGTTTTAACACAATGCCAGAGAATAAATAATGAGTTTAAAATGGAGAATGTGGTTATTAATAAGAACTATAAAATTGTAACTATCGAATGTAACTTTATTATATGTCCAATATAACTAGCTAATGGAGGGGTGGAGTTGTATTCAAAATAAAGTCAAGATAGATGACTAACAGGATATTTCAAACATTGACCCAATAATTCGTCTTATTTTAACTTTGACCAGAGCACAAAAATTAAGATTTTGTCAAGGAAATCAAGTAACGAAGTACTCCTGTGAAGTATTACCAGTCTGCAGGACGATTGGTAATAGTCTGCAGGAACTTCAAATGTTCACGAGAAATGGAGAAATAGAGCTGGAATGTGAATTAATAGGAACTGTTAATAAAAGGCATGGAAGTATAGATATTCTAGAGAGAATTCATCTTGTGGAAGAAACAGAGATGGAAGGTTGGATTTATTATTCTGTCGAAGAATGGTTGTGAATTACTAATGTGTTCAGGCTTTGAAAAAGGCAAATGCAATCCTAGAAAGTTTCAGAGGAAGTATTACTGATAGAAAGTTGAATCATCAATTCACAACTCTCTAGATAGTAGAAGGCCTTTTAGGAAGACTGTGAGAATTATATTCACATAGTAGCTTCTTCGCATCCCAGCTTTATCACAGTGAGAGTTTCTCTGACAACCATATCATAATGAGGTCAGTGAGATCAAGCTTTATAGTTATCCAGCAGCCTAGTGAAGCCCAGGATGTATGGCTAGATCTGAAATCTCAGAACAAACTTATGAAGTTAAATCCATATGCTTTATAAATTCTTGCAAAACCAGATATCATCCATTTTTGCACTTGAGTCAATCAATTACATTATCCATACGCAGCTCATTTGAGATACTCAGTGTCCAAGTGTCTGTAACATGACTGACTGGAGTGACATATTGTCTTCTGAAGTGGCAGCTGGAGCCACTATTCCTATGTGGGTGCAATTGAATTGAGACCCAGAAGTGGATTTAGTTCCCAATTCAGACATGTAAATTTAGATATTCTTTACAGTCAACAGAGCTAATTAAATGTCTGGAGTGTTATTCAGTTCAGTGAATGCAGATGTCTTATTTTTAGGATGATCTGGAAAGTTTATTAAACTCCATTGACCTGATTGACTAGAACTCCCAAGACCTCAAAAGAAGTAAGACACCTCACTCACAGACAGATCTAAGTTCAAGACATTTAGGTATCTGCATCTAGAGGTAAATCTTAGTCTAATAATCACAGTACTTACAATGTGAAAGCAAAAAATCCACAAACTTTAGGAAAGGACAATATTCCTTTATTTTTTCATGTTCTGAAATTCAAAAGCAGATTGCCTCTGAGATTTTTGTCGTTAAAAATACATTTATTTTGATTACAAATGAAAAGTTATTGGGGAGGACATCAACAGCTATTACATTCCCATTTATGTTTTCTTATTCATTTTTAGTCACTTTAGGTGAAAAAGACAAAAAAAAATCATGAAATGGTAGTATAAATTATGCAATTGCAGTAGTAGAGAAGGGATGTCTCTGTCCAGCTCAGTTTAGGAAGGAATTGCCTTGACATAGACATATTGTTACTGGAAAGTCAGATGAAATGCTCTGTGTTCAGAACAAGGAAGGATGTCAGTTCACAAGTCTGGATTTATAAGTGTGACTAATAGAGAGGGATGCAGTTCTTTTCTTCCCATTACTGCTGCCACATCCAAGACTTACACTCATGTTCGGGAGATGTAGGTGCAACGATGTACCTGGCCACTCCATTCAGCTCACCACCGTGTCTGTCCCTGCTGCTGATGCTACTCCCATGTCTGCTGCTTACTCTTTTATCTTGACATTGAGCATTTTGAAAGCTATGATAATTACTTTTTTCTCCTCCTTCTAGTTGTTATTCTTCTGGTGTTATTTCCTTTAGCTGTATGGACTTTTTTCTCTCCCCTGTCCCCTAGTTTTTGTTTTTCCTTCATCTTGCCTGAAGTGGCATTCTTTTTTCTTGATATTATTAAAATTTAAAGATTCCAAATTTGTGAATATAGTATACATGTGCACCGGAGAAAAAAAAAAAAAAGCAGAGAGGGGGGACAAATGTTCTTGAGAAGCAAGTTCACTAAGTATATTTCTAAGTGCATCTCTTATTTAGAAATAGAGGTGTGATGTACTATATGGTACTTAAGCCAGAGTGTAACAATCAGAGAACAGAATCCAGTGCTGTAAACAATATAGGACAACACCAAAACTCAGCTCCACCCTTGCTTGACTCTCTTGTCTTGAGTATAATTCTACTCTTCCTTTCTGTGATGGCTCATTTCAGTGTAGCAGTGATGTGCTCAGTTTACATCCGCTGAAGCTATCTTCAGACTTGGACAGGTGTTAATTACCTTTCATTTCTCTCCCCTCTCTGTATTCCTTTCTCCTGACCTTTGCAAGGCTGAGAAACATGGCTTTAAATGAAATTTGGGATTCTGATATCATTGTGTTATTCCTAAAGCTGATGGCCTAATCTCAGACCTATAGTGCATAAACATTAATCTGGTCCTTCTTGATTTAGTCATGTTTTAGCCTTTTGTGTTCACTTATTCTTTGAGAGTATAGCTCTATTTTGGCATGTGGATGATCTGCAAACCTTGAAAAAGCTCTTGTTAGTGCTTAATTCATTTTTTGTTTTAATTATCTACACTTCAGCTCATAAATATGAGAACTTTTAAATGAGGCTTCTCTTATCAGGACTTTATTGTTGTTGTTTTAAAATATATTAAATAATTAACAGGATTCTGGCAAATTTATCTAGCCTTGCACTTTTTCATTTTAAATGTTCTTGTTGCTGTGACTTGAATTTTTTCATCCTGCACCATTTATTTTTACATTTGAAGCAAGCTTTTCATCTTCTGTGATGTGTACCTGATGCTTATCATAAACAATACATCAAAGGAACAGACTTCTTTCCTTAGCATTTGGTTGTCTTGTAAAGTGCTTGAAAATCTGATTGGTAAAGTTAAACAGAAACTGTGCTGTGCTTAAGACTGGCAAGTCTTTAAGAATAGTAACCACCTGTCTTTTTGTTGACAATTCCTGTTATAGACACACATACAGCAGGTTGGGGGATACTTACAGCTATACATTTCTGTGATCTTTATGGTCAAATATATCAACAAAATTACTCCTCTGCACTGAATAGAACTATTAATACCAGTGAAATTCCTGTCTCTGAAACACTGCCTAAACAAATAGATATGACACTGCCCCAAATCCAAGAGGTTTGCTTTCTTTTTCTAACTCCAACACTTTTCCTCAATTTACTGACTTTCTGCTGTCTCTCTATTTTGTTTTTCTTTGTTTAAGCTGTATTTGCTACAGAACATGGACTGCCTTTTTTTTTTTTTTTTAACCAGAATTTTAAGGTGTTTTGCACAGTGGAGTAAATTTCTGCAAGCGCCCATGAGGTGCAGTAAAGCCATGGACAGAGATACATGAACTAACAGCCCACAGTGAATTTGGGAGAGTGTAACAACACTGCTATGGTACTGTATGCTAGGTAGTAAAGTCGGGGTTTTCCACATCCCAGGTAAGACCTAGGCATGGAAGCTACTGTGTAGAAAGGAGCAACAGCACCACCACCAGGTGTTGCAACAAAAGAACAGTCTTAGAAAATTCAGCCTTCGGGGTGAAGCTGTGATGAACCTAAATGGAAGATGCCAATCGGCAGCTCTGGCTCATTCCTGCACTCAGTCTTTGTTAATTGGCTACTGAGGCTGCTGGCAGCTGATGCTCTTTATGGCTTCTGTGTATTTTTAAGTGAAAAATTTTACATGCTTAAGACAACATGGATTCCCCTTCCTGAGCATGAGTGTGGGCATATAAGGGAGGCTCAATGTTCTGCTGGGCATCTAAGGTTTTGCAAAGGGACACATCACTTTCTGAGATTCCTACATCTTTTTTTGAACATGACTTTCATTATTTTGTGTTGGTTTAAAGTAAATACCGTACTGTAATGTAATCTGAAAGATAACAAATTAACATTAGAACTGAGACTTTAAAATGTGAAGAATCATTCTTAATGAAGAATGTTATTTTTTTCTTCAGGTCTAATAGGTATTTAAATCAGAATGGTAAAGTTAATATCATTTGAACTCTGATGCACATTTTCAACCATTAATTCTAAATATAACTGTTTAAGTAGCACAGAGAGCTGAAACATCTGGAACTATGGCACTTGATTTTCTCCTACTATCAGCTCTACTTGATGCTCAGCTATTTGCTTTTTGACCTTGTGGTACAGTTACATTTCTTTTTTCTTTCTCCACTACTTTTGCCACCATCCATCACTCACCACCCTTTTATCCTCTCCTCTTCCTCTTTTTGGCATCCTGCTAATGCCTTCTTCATTCCAACAGTCTCTCTGATGAACTGACTGGCAGATTTCTTCCCAAATGGTTCAACCTGATCCTGATCCATTCTGTGCATCCAGCTGTCATCAGTGCATCCTCAGTTACTGCTTTCTGGGTGCCAATGTGTAATCTGTGCAAAAAATACCATTTTGTTTTATTTCTGTATAAGCTGCAGTGTGGAAAAGGCTAAGGATTGGCAGTGGTCTGCCAGTTTCGCTGAGACAGTCTTAAATTTTAGCAGAATGCCTTCTGGACTTAATTTGATGATGTTTACCCTTTTTTTATCCAGAAGTTTTTTGAAAGTGTCACACTGCTTTGGGCATAGAGCTTGACTCATAATGTTACACAGAGTTACAGCACACACAGAACCAACTATTCTTTTTTCTTAAAGTCTTATATTTTGCATTCCTAAATGTAGAGTGTTTTGGTATTAGTGCTACTGTTACCCAGTGCCTAGGGTATCTGTGATAGTCCAACTTGTTTGACTTTCGGGCACTGTAACTTTGGGGATTTAACTGAAGTCATCATTTTCTTCAGATTTTTTTTTGTTTTGTTTTTCAAATTACCATTATTTCCTGGACCTTGTATGTTTTCCTTTTTATCTTTGATCATTTTTACTTTGATGATTAAACTTATGATAGCTACATAGTTATACAAAGGTGACACAATGAATTGCTTACTGTGCCTCTATCACTGAAATGATAGGTAGATACTAATGCTCAGAGAAGCAGCCTACGTTCATGATGCAAGCTATCAAAATTCCTTTCCTTTTGTTGTATTTATAAAAAAAAGTACACAGAGGAATTCAACTGCTTTGTTATGACTCAGTCTTTTCAACATTTATTTCCATTAATTGTTGCAGAACCTACAATTACCATTCTTCATAAAGGCAGAAAAGACATATATAAAATCTTACATTCATAGCTCTGTAGTTGGTGGCTGAAATTTTTGGAGCTGTCTTTAGCTTTTATTATCCAATTTCCAGTAGAATGACTGGTCATGAGGCTTCTGTTGAACTACAGATAGTTTTGCAGATACCAGTCTGTATGAATGGAATAATTCAGCTATCACACCAACGTCTCAGAGCAGACTGATGGTAGAGGTTCTTGAATAAAAAGACACCGCTGTGGGGATGATTTTACCTTTTTCCCTTAGTTCTTACGTTTGCATTTTGGTGATTGATGAGGTGATTGGCAGAGAATGACTGTCTATGAATTTGATTTCTGAAGCATCTTTGTTTGATGTTTACCTTGATAAAAAAGAATAGAAGACACAGAGGACTGAGTTTGCTAACTGGGGGCTGCACACAAGATTGGAAGGTGCTTAGAATTACACTTATGTGTTGCCAGGATATGTTTCAAGATATACCATTTTGTAGCTTAAATAACATCAGGATTTGTATCAGCACAGTCTTGTCACAGTGTTATGCCACAACTACAATAACAGTGAATTTGAAATTGAATCATCCCTAAAGGATAGGTACTGACTTAAAAAGCCCATCTTGCATTTGATCAAGAAAAAATAAATTGTAAATATACAAATATCTTTCTCTTCAGATACTAGTGTTGGATTTGGCAGGTATGTAAACATTCAGAAGGTGTGGTAGCCAAAGTGATAGCCTCACAAAGTTGTGCATGTGCTGAAGATCATTTAAAAGTAAAGATGTTGACATCCAGATGGGTCTGTAATTTATAAAACTTGATTGCTGCATGTTTATTAAAGAATTTGAAGGCCTGTACAGAAAGTTAATAAATGAGTAATAGATGATGATCAAAGGCATTTCATAGAAATAAGGTCCTTCAGTTGAGTCAGGAGAAGAACTACCACACTGTATTTTCTGTCTGTTAGTCAAAGATGGTATATCAGTGAGAGAAGCACTTTTGCTTAGCATTTTTCTAAAGAAGTAGGGTGATAAACTGTATTATTATATGTTCAAAAGGACTAATTCTAGTGCAGCTCTATAGCCCACCGCCTTCAGTGGTATAAGGCTGACACATTTGATACTAACATATCTACTGTCTGTAATTTCTTTACTATTAGCTCTCCTACACACACCTTGGAGACGGTCCTAGGATCATCATAATTTTCACTTAGGATAATGTATTCCTTCTTCCTTCATCACAGAAAAATAAGAAATTATTTTGGGAAAAGTAAAAAGCGATACTAGTCAGTATATTCAGTATGTTCAGTATGGTTAATAGCTTAGTTAATTGTTTTGATTGTCTATGGGTCTTTGCAATGGAAGAGAATATTATCTCCCAAAAGCACTTCATTTAACTTTGACACCCTATTCTTGTATCCATGTTCAATGTAATTTGGTTAAGTGTGGCTGAGCTTGTTTCTTTTTCTATCAAAGCTAAATAAACAACACTAGAGATTTTTGCAAGAACTTTGTTTTCCTCAGGCTTCATCATTGTTCTACAATACAAAGCAGCCATAAATTCAGCTTGACTGTCTGCTTATGGGTTTGTTCTATAGAATCCTTAGGATGCCATTGTGCTAATTGTACCTTACTTTGGAGGAACATCTGAAGAAGTGAAACATCTGAAGTGTAACCAGGATAGTCCTGATTCTCCGATTGCTAAAACATCTGGAAACAGCAGAAACTTTTCAATTTCACCAGATCAGTACTTCTTGAAGGCCAGGACAGCTACAGGGGTTTTTATAAGACTACCTCAGATATTGGTGATCAAACCTTTTCTAAAAAAAATAATTGTGCTGCAATTTGTGTCGGCCTGAATAACCTGTGCAAGGTGGGAATATAATGTAAGGAGGAAAAGAATGAAAAAATTCAGCAGGTTGATGCACTAGAAAGCCATGCATTTAGCACTCAACCCATTTGTAACAATTATATTGACTTTTACATGGCTGGAGTATTATAGAGAATTCTCTTGTAAAAATGCAGGTTAATGACATCGTCCACCTACTAAGAGATCCTATTTCTCTGGGAGAGTTCAGGAGGAAGTAGAATTCATATATATATATATTTATATTTATTACAGCCTTCAGAGTATCGTGGCTGAATTAATCTAGACCCCTGAAATGGAAAGAAATTTGCTACTGAGAGAGAGGTGGGCTATTTTGAGGATATGCCAGATACCATCAATATGACGACTGCTGCAACTATGAGTCAGAATAGTCTCTGTTTTTCCTGATCTTCACTTCACTGCTTTTTGTATTACCTTTAAGTCTATCTACGTCTATGAAGGTGGTGAAATAGAGAAGGCTGTGATGACATTCCTTAAGTGTCTTCTCTTAACTGCAAACTTAAAATGAATCAAACCCAGTGGTAAGTATAATAGTCTTGTTGAATAAAGAGGGGTGAATTTAAAGCTCCCGCACCACTGATGGTGAAGAACAGCCTATGTTATGCCTCCTGATTGGATAGGGAGGAGGTACTTAGCCCTGTGTTATTGATACCTGTACTGTGTTTTTGACTCATTCTAGTCCTACAAAGCCAAACACTGGTTTAACTATGTTGTAGCCTTGATCCATTAACAAGCAGAAAGATACAAATAAATTTATACTGCTGTGTGCAGTTTGTATACTAACATCAACTTCTGTCTCTTATTTCCAAATCCTTTTACTTTCATGTGCCATCACAAGCTCTCAAATATGTATTCTGTTTTCAAAAAGTAAATAAGTACTAACACTAATCGTAAAATCATAGAATCCTTAGAGTTGGAAGGGACCTGTAAAGATCAACTAGTCCAACTCCCCTGCAATGCACAGGGACATCTACAGCTAGATCAGGTTTCTCAGAGCTTGGTCCAGCCTGATGCTGAATGTCCCCAGGGACGGGGCTTCTACCACTTCTCTGGGCAACCTGTTCCAGTGCTTCATCACCCTTACTGTAAAAAACTTTTTCCTTAAATCTAACGTAAATTTCCTCTCTTTCAGTTTAAAGCCATTCCTCCTTGTTCTATCCTCACAGACTCTGCTAAAGAGTCTGTCCCCCTCTTTCTTATAGCTCCCCTTTGGATACTGAATGGTAGCTATCAGGTCACCTCGGAGCCTTCTCTTCTCCAGGCTGAACAGCCGCAGCTCTCTCAGCCTGTCCTCATAGGGGAGGTGTTGCATCCCCTGGATCATTTTTGTGGCCCTCCTCTGGACACGTTGCAAGAGGTCCATGCCTCTCCTGTGCTGAGGACTCCACATCTGGATGCAGTACTCCAGGTGAGGTCTCACCAGCACAGAGTAGAGGGGCAGGATCACCTCCCTCACCCTGCTGGCCACACTTCTTTTGACGCAGCCCAGGATTCTGTTGGCTTTGTGGGCTGCAAGGGCACATTGCTGGCTCATGTCCAGCTTGCCATCTACCAGTATCCCCAAGTCCTTTTCAGCAGGGCTGTGCTCTGTCCTTTCATCCCCCAGCTTGTATTGATAGCAGGGCTTACCGCAGCCCAGATGCAAGACCTTGCACTTGGATTTGTTGAACCTGATGAGGTCCTCCTGTGCCCATTGCTCAAGCCTCTCCAGGTCTCCCTGGATAGCATCCCATCCCTCAGGCATGTCAGCTACTCCACACAGCTTGGTATCATCTGCAAACTTGCTGAGGGTGCACTCAATCTCACTGTCAAATGTCATTGATGATATTGAAGAGCATCGATCCCAGCACTGACTCCTGAGGGACCCCAGTCGTCAGTGATCTCCATCCAGACATTGCACCATTGACCACCACTCTCTGGGTTTGACCTTGCAGCCAGTTCCTCATCCATCGAACAGTCCACTCATCAAATCCATGTCTTTCCAGTTTAGAGAGGAGGATGTTGTAGGGGACCGTGTCAAAGGCCTTGTTGAAGTCCAGATAGATGACATCAGTGGCTCTTCCCTTGTCCGTTGATGCAGTTATACCACCACAGAAGGCCACGAGGTTGGCCAGGCAGGACTTGCCCCTGGTGAAGCCATGCTGGTTGTCTTGTATCAGCTCCCTCTCTTCCATGTGCCTTAGCATAGGTTCCAGGAGGATCTACTTCATGATCTTCCCTGGCACAGAGGTGAGGGTGACAGGTTGGTAGTTCCCCGGATCATCTTTTCTACCTTTCTTAAAAATGAGTGCGATATTACCTCTTCTTGAGTTACCGGGGACTTCACCTGATCTCCATGACTTCTCAAATATCATCGAGAGTGGCTTGGCAACTACATCAGCCAATTCCCTCAGGATGCTGGGTTGCATCTCATCAGGACCCATAGACTTATGGATGTTCAGATTCCTCAGATGGTCACAAACCTGATCTTCACTGACAGTGGGTGGGACACTGCTTCCCCAGTCTGAACCATTCGTTTAGGGGTTGTGCAAAGAGCAGTTGCCAGAGAAGACCGAGATGATAACTAGATAATTAGAAGACTAATACTGTAGTATAAATGAGAAAGAATCAAAATCCTTTCTTTTCACAGTGGTATTTTCCAAATATAAAGGGTAAATGAAGCATAGCATCTTACAAAGATGTTTTTGAAAAAGACATGACACTTTCCATTATGAGCAGCAGCATTAAAAAAAAAAGTAAAATGAAAATAATTGAGCAATGGCTGCCCTTTCTATGTCAGTTCTGCATGGCCCATTGATTCTGGCAAATATGTGTAAGAGTCACTATTATCAACTTCACAAAAATAATCGAGCATTAATCCTACATCAGTAGCTCATTATTTTTAAGCTCAACTTATTTTATGACCAATAAGTTGACTTATAGGGTGTAGAAAGGTTCTCCTTGCTTCTTGAATGAAAAGTTTTACTTTAGAATGGAGTGAAAGATAACAGAGTCCTGCTAATATATTTTATTAATGCTACTCTGAGTACTTAATAATCAGAAAATTCTCTAAGAGTATAGAAATATTTCTCATTTCTTTTTATCTTTTGCTTTCTGGACTAGAGAAGTAATATCCCCTCAAAATGTCATCAAAAGATTTGAAAGAGTTAAAGCTGAAAGAATTTCAGCAATAATTCAATAGTAGCTGAAGTAACAGCTAATCGAATGGGTTAGTGGCAATAAAGCATGTAAATAACTGAGCTTGCTGTTTATTTTAGTGAATATGTTCCAAGTGTGTCATACAAAGACTAGGCAAAGCACAGCTAGTAAATCAATTAAACTCAGGAATTCTAGTACTGTTGCAGTCATCCTTTCTGAAATGTACTCTAGTTAAAATCTGTGAGAACAGGCAGTGTAAAGATAGGAAATCATATCACTGCTCTTTCCATATGCCTAGTTTCAGAAAGTCATTTAAGTCATTTTTTTTTTCTAATGAAGGGTTATTTAGATGGTTTAGAACAAATATCAGGCAATTCAGTTTTTTTTTTCCTGTGAAAAAAACAAACAAAAATAAATTTAAAAAAAAAAGCAAAAAACAAAATTTGTTTCAGAAAACTGGTAGGGATCTATCTGGGACCAGTCGCTGGTGAGCTGCAGGAGCTGTACTGGTGCTGCTGCCATCCTGCAGCCCCCAAGCAGGGTAAGCAGAACAAGAGGTTGCTAGAAGCAGTCCCATCCATCCAGGAATCATCAGGCACAGATATTCTGTCCAAGGTCAATTCTGGAAGAACCATTGTCAAACTTGGTCCACACACCCCTATGGCATCCTTGGGGTAGGGGCTATGCTGAAATGGACCATGGGAAGAGGCTGAAGCAAGTTTTCAGACTCTGATACATGCCAGTGTGAGGTGGCATATCTCCATACAGAAATTTTTATTTGACAGGTTCACAAAGGTGATGACATTTGATGAAGGACAGTATTACGCAGACTGTACAGTGATCTGAAAATATTTGCCTCAAATACTAGTCAGTTATCAATGATTTCCACATTGGTATCAAGAAACATACTGTTAGATTCAAAAGAGAAATCAGAAAGTAAGCTGTGTGCAGGCTTCTGCTCATAAAATATAGTAATTTTATGACAGTAATAGGTTGTATCTTTCTCACAAAAGTTTCAATTTAATTAACAGGAACACTATCAGCAAATAGTAACTAAAAGCCAAAACCAAGCAATCCTTCAGAATTGAAAAGAAAAAAAATTAGGTTGTTTCCACTGAAACTACATAGTAACATCTCCAACGAGTTGAATCAATATTTCTTTCAATAGTGTAGTATTTATCCCAATAAGCAAACTGTAAATTTGTTGAATTCAGTTCCATTGTCCAAAGGCAGTGAAAAGTAAAAGCTTAAATGATAACATGCAGTCAGCTGGCAAATTATACATTTAGAGTTTTAGACTCTCTATTGTACTTAAAGTACTCTGCTAAATATTTACTGCATTTGCATTTGGTAGAGTTTGCTTAATCATTGTACTACAAGAAGGATTGTTATGTAATCCTTTAGGATTATAATCTTTTTAGGGCCAGTTCTCTTTAATGTTTTCATCATTGACTTGGATGGAGGACTTGAAAGTATACGATATAAATTTGCAGATAACGCTACATTGGGAGGAGCTATTGACTCTCTTGAGGGTAGGGAGGACTTGCAGAGAGATCTCAAGAAATTGAAGGGCTAGAAAATCATCAGCTGCACGATATGTAATGTGAGCGAGTGCCAAATTATGTACCTGAGTTGGGGCAAACTTTAATATATGTACAGACTGGGGAACAAGCGGCTGGAGGGCAGCCCCACAGAAAGGGATCTGCAGATTCTAGTTGATGGTAAGTTGAACATGAGTCAGCAGTGTGCTCTGGCAGCCAAGAGACGCAACTGTGCACTGGGGTTCATCAGGCCTAGCACTGCCAGCTGGGTGAGTGAAGGGTTTGTTCCGCTCTGCTCTGTGCTGTTGTGGCCTCACCTTGAGCACTGTGTGAAATTTTGGGCGTCACAATGTAAGGACATAAAGCTATCAGAGAGTGTCCAAAGGAGGGCTATAAAGATTGTGAGGGATCTAGTGGACAAGATGTTTAAGTGGCTGAAATCCCTTGGTTTGTTCAGCCTAGAGAAGGGAAGACTGAGGAGAGGCCTCAAGATGGCCTACAGCTTCCTCACGAGGGGAGTGGAGGGGCAGGTGCTGATCTCTGCTCTCTGGTGACAGCAACAGGACTGAAGGGAATGGCGTGGAGCTGCATCAAGGGAGATTCAGGGTGGGTATGAGGAAAAGGTTCTTCACCAAAAAGATGGTCAGGCTCTGGAGCAGGCTCTCCATGGTATGGTCATGGCACCAAGCCTTCTGGAGTTCAAGAAACATTTGGACAATGCTCTTAAGATATATGGTTTGAATTTTGGGTAGTCTTGTGTGGAGCCTGGCCTGTTGGACTCAATAATCCTCGTGGATCCCTTCCAACTTGGGATATTCTATGATTCTATGTTTCTATAATGAATTTCAAGGAAAACGTAAATACAATTGACTTACAGTGGGTAAAGATTCACCTATTGTGTCATATAAAAATATGTTCTGTATTTTATATTATATATATATATAAATGTAAATACGTGCAGTTCTAGACCCCTCAGTTCAACAAAGACAGGGAACTTCTAGAGAGAGTCCGGAGGAGGGTTACAAAGATGATTAGAGATCTGGAGCAACTCTCTTATGAGGAAAAGCTGAGAGACCTAGGACTGTTTAGCCTGGAGAAGACTGAGAGGTAATCTTATCAACACTTACAAATATCTAAAGGGCGGATGTCAAGAGGATGGGGCCAGTGACAGGACAGGGGCAATGGGCACAATCTCGAACACGGGAAGTTCCATCTGAACATGAGGAAAGCTTCTTTACTTTGAGGATGACAGAGAACTGGAACAGGCTGCCCAGGGAGGGTGTGGGGCCTCCTTCTCTGGAGATATTCATGACCTGTCTGGACACTTTCCTGTGCAACCTACTCTAGGGAACTTTCTTTAGCAGGGGGCTTGGACTAGATGATCTCCAGAGGTCCCTTCCAACCTCTGCAATTCTCTGATTCTGTGAACTTGTACAACTTTTATGGTACTGGCAAACCGAAGTCAAAGTGGGAAATATTGGTGGTAGGAGGATGATTGGACTAGATGCTCTTCTAGGTCCTTTCCAACCTAATGATTCTGTGATTCTATTGTTGGAGAGTCCTAGTCCTTCTCATTAAAACTGGTACTTTGGTATTTATTCATACCTACCTTTAGAGTAGATATGAACAAATATACTACTGGAAAAAAGATCTTGCTCACTTGTATTTCAGTTTCACTGGGGCAAATAGTAGATTCGTCATGCTTAGTTTTTTCTCTATTCAGAATACATTCCATCTTTTAATTTAAGTGTTTGTATCGCTTAACTTACCCTGTCCCTAAGAGGAAAATTAATCTTCCAGACACTGAAGAGTGACCTCAGTAACCCTGGAGAGCAGGGAAATTGACACTAACCAGTTGAGACTAGTAGTAATCTCACACTGTGCAGAAGGTCTAAGAGAACAGTCTACAAGGTTAATGTGTTAGTACTTCAAGAGAGCGTCCTAGGAAAAAAACCTAGATAATTAACTCTTCCGGAGCCATAGGCTATTTTGTGTTCCTACTGTCATTATGATGATAGAGATAGACTAAACAGAATTTCTCTTTTGAGAGTCTGTGCTCTGATGAATTATAAGGGCTCAAATCAGAACAACGCTTGTTTGTGAACTTAATGCAGTTAAACAGCAGTAGAGCAGAGGGATGCGCTGAAACTCTTCCTTGATAAAGTGTTTGTGTCTCCTGATAGCAGAAGAGGTAACTTTCCTTAATGTGCTGCTTTCCTAGAAGGACAATACACAATAGATTTACAATTTGTATTACTATCTATGCTAATAGAGATATCCACTCTAGCTTTTGTTATTGGGGTTGCATGCCAGCATGAGTCTGTCTTGAATTGGAATGAAAGTTTGTATAAAGGAATAAAGAATTCAGCTCAACAAGATTGTAGATCTTTAAGTAGAGTCTAGAACAAAGAGAAATAAAAAATAACAAGATGCTTCGATTCCACTAACAGGGACAATAGAACTCAAAAAAATCCCTACCCTGAAACTGTTCTCAGTTTCAGCAACAGTTCTCAGGTGTGGAATATTTAAAAATAATAATAATAATAATAAAAATCTTGTCATTCATTTTATTCATTTTGCCAAAGGAGATTTTGAGTGTTGTTGAAATTAAATGCCACCAACATTGTGGTGACATCAGGACCATCAGGGCCATCTAGTGATAAAAGTAATTGTGAGTTAGCAATTGGGAAGAATTCTGACCTGGTTAAAAACATAGCCTTATCTCAGTCCCGTGAAGGCAAGACTGATGCCAATGAGTACATTAATATAGTTATGTTATAGAATGGACAAGACTACTAAGATGTGCCATTGATCTGTTTGTCATAGCTGCCATGTATACATCATCTGTGTTTCAAAGAAGGCTTTTAGAAAGCTTCAGAGAAGCTTTAAGGAGGCTTACCTCGCGGTACAAGAGCTCTCCATCCCCAGGTATAGGACATCAGGAAAGAAAGGCAGGGGATCTGCTGGTCAAACTGGAGAGCAAGAAGAAAATGCACAGGCAGTGGAAGCAGGGACAGCTACCATGGGAAAAGTATAAGGATGCTGCTAGGCTGTGTAGGGATGGTGTCAGAAAAGCCAAGGCCCAACTGGAACTCAGCTTGGCAAGAAGAACAAGAAAGTCTTCTACAGGTACATCAACCAGAAGTGGAAAGTCTAAAAAGGTGTACTCCCCTAGTGAGTAATACAGGCAGGTTGGCAACAATGGACAAGTAGAAGGCTGAGGTACTCCTGAAAGCTATGCTAAAGCACATGGAAGAGAGGGAGGTGATATGAGACAACCAGCATGGCTTCACCAAGGGCAAGTCCTACCTGAACAAACTCAGGCGGTCTGTAGTCCAGCGTCCTCAAAGCAGGGTCAGATTGAGGCTGCATTCAGATGGCATTATCTAGTCAGGACTTGAAAACCTCCAAGGATAAAGAGATACTGCACATCTTCTCTGGGCAGCCTGTTCTGTTGCCTGACCATTTTCACGGGAAAAACAGTTATACCTGTCTAAATCTCTCATTTCAGTTTGCATCAATTGTTTCTTGGCCTCACACCATGCAGCATTGTGAAGAGCCTGGGTCCATCTCCCTGTAGGCACTGGGGTCTGCTCCTCAGGGAGCTTGATGCTGAAGCTGTGTCTTCTCAAGGCTGAACATTTCCCTCAGCCTCTCCTGACAGGGCAAGTTCTCAAGCCTCCTGAACCTCTTGGTTGTCTCTCTGCCAGGCTTTCTCAGGATTGTTGATATATTTTTTATGTAGGGGAACTCAAAACACGTTTACACATCTAATGCTCTGGGGAAACACATGGTAATGAGGGTTTTGCCTTCACTCTACAAGCTAAATGTTACGATACAAGTTATAAGAATAAGGATAGATGAAACTGGAAGAGATAAAGCTGCTCTTGGTAAATTCGAACATGAACTGCATAAGGTTGTGACATTCTACAGAGGAACTTTGATTTCTCCAAAAGCGTATTATAATTGTAAAATGTAAGAAAGTAGATGGGAGCATTTCAGTTTTGTTCATGATCAGGTGAAAAATTACTTTTGACAGATTTTGGGTTACTATTATAGTCTTATGTTATTACAGTGGCTATCACAGGTGATCTTTTTTTTCAGCACAACAATCATAGAATCATAGAATATCCCAAGTTGGAAGGAACTCATAAGAATCATCGAGTCTAACCCCTGACTCCACACAGGACCACCCAAAACCCAAACCCTATGTCTGAGAGCATTGTCCAGACACTCCTTGTACTCCCAACAGCCTGGGGCCATGACCACTGCCCTGGGGAGCCTGTTCCATTGCCACCACCCTCTGGTGCAGAATCTTTTCCTAACACCCAGTCTGACCCTTCCCTGATGGAGCTCCATGCTGTTAATTTCTGAGTGTGGCTGTGTGCAGGTACTGGGAGATCCCTACAGCAACCAGGGTTATGGCATCCCCATTCCACGTGGCTGTCATGCCAGTAATCACCAGCCCAGGAAGCTGCTGCTGGGTGTGGAGCCCAACCTGCCATGTTGGTCCCCGTTCCCTCACCCCAGGGACATCTTCTACCACCCACCTCCTAAACATCATCTTCAAATAAGATTTTGTCTCCTCTCCCCACCACTGCTTGTAGATGTATGGCTGTTTCACACACAGGGATCAAGTAGAGCAAATTGTTTCTCTGTATCTGAAATGGACAGCACTGTCCACCAGGGAATTTCAAAATTATGATTGTCAATTTTGCCCTGGTGAGGACAAGATATGTGCAACTGTAAGAGTGCTGTCAAAGGAGTATGTGCAGAAAGCATGTTAAAGGAGCAAAATCCCTAATGTCCCTAATTTAGCAATTAAGCAAATCAGTTCTAATTAGTCTGTAATTAAAGAACCAGCAATCTTCTAGGTTGTGGGAATGTAGTGTTTGTGGGTAAAGTGTCCTCCTGTTTTAGACTGAAATCCCCTTCCAGAAGCCAATTGTCCATATCCTGTTCATGGAATCAAGCAGTCCATTAACTAGCTGCTTGGTTCTAATTTGCGGTGCTTTTATTTTTAGCAGGACCTGAAAAACACCTTTAATTAGAACAATGAGGAAATTACAAATTTTCATTTGCAGATTTTCACCTGTTGAAAGTCTTATGTTTCAGGGGTTGGCTCATTTAGAAAAAAAGCGATATTTCACCATTTCCACTAAAGCGCATAGATTTATTTCAACAGTAATACATTATAATATTATAGAGTATAGCAATTCAAAGCTCTTGAAACCACTTTTCCCATTCTGACCACGAAAAAATACTTTTTTGCTTACAGAAATGTGGAAAAAATAAAGTGTTTTCTATGATATTGTAGAATTTGTTCCTACTGTTTACACTAGTGAAATCTACTATTTCATTACTCATCATGCCTTACTTTTTGTAGTGTGATTATATCAGTGAAATGGGACACAGCAGGAAGAGACACTGGAAAGGGCAAATGGAAAAGTTAATATAGCATTTTCTTCAGCTTTTAATGTTGAAGAAAGTTGCTATTGGATCTTTTCACACACTTAAATTGGTATTTGTCCTTTTTTCATGAAAAGCATTCTTTCTTCCCCTTCCCTTTTTGTTGCAGTTCAAAAAACCTACCCTCTATTTCCACATGGGAACTTCATGACTAGTTCTGTTTTGTGCAGCTCCAAAAATTTCCTCTTAGAGGTTTGCTAGTGTGAATACAGACCCTGTAATAACTCAAAGTGAAATTATTTTGTGATCTATTATGTTCATTTTTTTTTTACATTGGTTTTCATTGCATTTGTCTTGAAATACTTTTTCATAATTGTCTCCTAGGAAGTAACATACAGTCCTGTGAATTAATCCAAATATACCATATTTTCTCATAGCTATACTCAGTTCTTGCAGTCACTGTGAGAAAAAATAAACACAACTGAATTTTTCTTCTGCTGAATCTGAATCTCTATCACCATAGCAGCAGACTGAACAGTAGACAGTGTGTGAGACAGTGCTTTTTACTAGCAATAGGCTTCATCTGAAGACTACTTAGGAGTGCATGTGGACAGAGAAGCTAAAAAGTGGTGGAGAAACCGTTCTCCAATGGAAATGTTGGATACTACAATGAGTTTACGCAGGTCTTGATGAAAGAGATACATTGTTCATTGAACTGCTGTTTAAATAAGATTAGTGAAAGATGCATCTTTTTTTATACATATATATTTTATTTTTATTTTTTATTTTGGCTAGGATCTTGCCTAATATTAGTTCTCCACTAGTTAAATATGTAGTCTAAGCTAGTCACACAAAGGTAAATCAGTTCAGGAGGACAATTTGACATGTTTCCTTAGATGCTTCCTTTCCAGAGATGGTGAGGTGAGTGTACTCTGGGATTTCCTAATTCTTGGAAGCAAAAAAAACTTCCTTTAGGTTAGACAACTTACTGCTAGATCCCTAAAACTGAAGGAGATGCATCCTACCCTAAGGAATGAACTGCAAAGAAACACTACAAGATGATGAACCAAAATTACAGTAACTGCTGTGAAATTATTACATTGAAACACTTAGTCTAAGAGGACATACATTCCAAATCTGTATTTAAATTTTCTCCATACACAAGCTATCAGATATTGATTTCAGAAATGGCCTTAAAGGGACTTTTCTGCCCCTTGGCTTGCAGACTTCATGCCAAACCAGAGCAGACATTATGCATAGTCCTTATTTGTTATAGTAGCAGATCATTCAGCCCGTGTTTCTGGTAATCAGAGGAGAGGCTCCTACATAAAGCCCTTTCCATTAACTCTGCTGAGAAAGTCTTAAATTCCTACAGAAGGATTAGTAACAAGAATTAATGGATGATGAAAGGGGCATATGGATATCTTAAACTGATACTGCCTTTCTTTATTAAATAGCTATGAACTTTTTGTAGCCTGAATTAGTTTGCTTTTGGGGAGTTTCTCATCTGAAGGGAAGCATTTAACAAACTAAACCTCCAGTCAGTAGTCATTAATATAAGTAGTTCAGATGTTGCAGTTTTTTGGTAAAATCTTGTAACATAGCCCTTTCTGCTCTGAAAAGACTCATCAAATAGTAACCGTGAACACTTAAAAAACTGATGTCTTAGATACCTCTGTTTATACTTCCAGCAAATTTTCAATTACAAGAAAGGCCACACCTAACCCAGGTCTCAATCAAGTTTGTAACTAAAGAAAGTACTCCTGAGAACAAAAGTCCCTAGAGTTTCTGGTCTGAAGCTTAAACTTAGCAGCTCTTGCAGTCAATAAGCAGAGGAAAAGATTTTTATACATACTGTTGCTATGCACCTAAGGTCTTCTGAGATTAAATACTAACGATGAATACATTCAGTTGCTTGTACTGAAGCTTTTCTGAAGTTGATAGCCATTGCTGTAGGCTTTGTAGTTATACGCTGAAGTTTGCATTAGAAGTGCTCAGATCCTTTGGGCTTTTAGAGTGATATCAGTTATTTCCAACTATGTGACTGGATTAGAACACCAGCAGTTTCTTCCCATAGTTAGAGATTCTTATGCATAATCTATGTTACAAAACACAGGTTCTTTCTACATGCTCAAGATCTGAAATGATGCTTTTTTTTTTAAAAGAAATTCAGCAAAATATTTGTTTTTCTGGTAATACTAAAACTTAATGGTATATTGACCCTATTCTGAGAGATAAATAAATTTGGAATTTCTCCAAAATGTTGTGTTATGGCTTAGTAGATTGTACATACCTGAAGGAGTGTCTTTGGCTACCAAGGTGCATGACTTAATTGCTGAGAAGTTATCAAATGGACATGACATGCAGCAGTGGCAAATTTTAGTGGACTTCAGAGGAGTAGGATGGGGGCCGACAAATGCTTCCATGTTATTGTATTCTTTTATTTGCTATTACTAGTGAGAACATTTTTATTTATGGGTAGAGAAATTCAAAGTAGAGTCAAAAAGGTTGAGCTGACTTTGAGAATTAAAGTTTAAATAACATTTAAAATATGTTTTTGATCAAGTAGTTTTTAGATCTCTGCATTAGCAAATAGTCAGCAAGTTTTCTCCTTTATCATCCTGTTATTTTGTTCAGGAAGGTCAAATGAAATTTTTGACCTGCTTTAATTATGATAAACACCTCTTTCTATGAAATAATTTTATACTTTTTTTCCTGTGCAATTTTGATTCCATCAGAAACCAGACAAATAAAAGTCCTAATTCACAAACCCTGCTGACAACTTTTGAGGCTGAAAATACCTTTTTCTTTTTTTTTTTGTAGAATTTATGGAATGGTACTTAGCTCATGGTTTTACACTTGCAGCTGATTTTTTTTTTTTTTTAACTATATACTGGTATATGTAAAACAAAGAACAACAATCATAAGTTTGACAAATGATCTTTTTAAAATTGAAATTAATACATTAATTTTTTCATTTTCATATATAAGGTATAATAAGAGGGCTAAAAAAGTTCAATACCATAGTAGCATCAAATCAAATCAAATCAACTTTATTACTTCAATACATATAAAACCTAAAAATACAAAAAAAATAGAAGAAGCAGTGGATCACTAATACTTCTAAATGCTACAATATACAAAACATACAAGGATATAAGACTCAAGGAAAACTGAGACACGGAGTCTATGACTTTAGTGTCTTTCCTAAAAAAACAGATGAAGCAAGATGAAATTTGAGTGGCGTTTAAATGATTGTGTAAATATTTCAGAAACTTGCAAAATCATGGAGTTAAATAATGGTTTGGGTTGGAGGGAACCCTTAAATGTAATCTAGTACAATCCTTCTGCTGTGGTCAGGGTCATCTTCCACTAGGTCAGATTGCTTAAAGTTTCATCCAGACTGACTTTGAATGCTAATAATGGGTCATCCACAGCTTCTCTAGGCAGGTTGTTCCAACGTCACACCAACTTAATCATGAAGAATTTCAAGACAGCCTTCAGTGGGTAAAGTGATGTGCACAGTCTTTTGAGATAGGAAAGGGGTGATCCTTCTGGATTTCCTGGAGCCAGACAAACCATCAACTCTGACTGCTACATCACAAGACTGACTAAGCTGAAGGCTTGAACTTCCAGAATCAGGCCAGAGAGGAAGACAGTCTTTCTCCTGGAACACAGTAGCACCAGGACCCGTACCAGTTTGAAGACCATGGAGGCCTGTCAGTCCTGGCTGACTGTCCTACCACACCCACTGTATAGTGTGGATTTGATACCTTATGAATTCCATATGTTCAGGGCAATGAAAAATGATGTGGACAACGTTTTCCTAACAACAACACTATCAGAGCAGCTGTGAAACAGTGGGTCACCTCTGCTGGTGCAGATTTTTACAAGCATGGCATGCAGGCTCTCATTCATTGCTGGTGAAAATGCATGGCTAATGGTGGTGATTATGTTGAAAAATAGGATTTTGTAGCTGAGAATTTGCTCTATCAAGTAGCGTTATTGTGCTCTTTGTGCCTGTTGCAGCTTCTATGGAAATAAATAGGAAGCATTACTTTCAGAGCAGCCTAGCAACTATTGTGCATTTTTTTGAGATGTTTTGCTGAAAGAAATTTCCAATTTACTTTGAAGGTCAGGAAAAATGTTATGGTATTTCTGTTACAAAATGTTTGCGTCAGGGAGAGAGTTTTTTTTAAGTGCTCCATTTAAAGAGCCAGGCAAACAAACAAACAAAAAAAACCTAGTTTCTCATTTAAAGTGAAGTTAAAGTGAAAATTATTTAAACATGTTGATTTACCTGAAATATTCTTCTTTGCTATTTTCTGTTTACGGTGTGTGTTAAAAGTTTGAGCCCAGTTCTGGGTAGGAACTATTTTAAAATCTCCACGTCCTCCTAGGACATTAAAAACTGGTTTTCTTTCTCTCTCTTAGACCTTTTTTAATTGGTCTTGTTATATATATTTATAAATATTTTTTTTGGTGAATTGGTTTAAAGCATAGCCTCAAAAATTACATCAACTACCAGTTCACAGAATCTCATCTGACATTTGTTGAAGAATAGAGTCAAACTGTTTCATTTCACTATCATTGCTTCTACATTCTCAATTTCCTTTTTGGAATGGCTGAGAAAATTGATATAATCCTTAACTTCTTCTCTGAATTGCTTTCTAACCTGACATTGTACTAGTGCAGAAGAGCTGCAGATTTTTTGAGACTCTCTGTGGACTAACAATGCACAAAACAAGCATCACTTACCAAGTGGCTATTAGAAAGCTGAACTCCTCCACCATAAAAGTACATCATCTCCTTGAATTTCAGTAACTGATGATCTCTACTGCTTTATTTGTTCTGAGA
Organism: Penelope pileata; assembly: GCA_013396635.1. Lineage (NCBI taxonomy): Eukaryota > Metazoa > Chordata > Aves > Galliformes > Cracidae > Penelope > Penelope pileata. Next base: position 167,448 of record WBMW01002163.1, on the reverse strand, counting down.
GAGTAAACTATCTATAATGTGTGAGGAAAACAGCTGAATAATCAGGGAAGACTGTAATGGGAGCAACATGCACTCTTTGTGCTTCCTGCTGAGACTGCTAAAATGGATTACAGTTATAGATGACAACCAACTTTCAGAGGAAAAACTGTTGCTACAAAGATGGGAAGTTCTAACAAATTCTGACAGATAGAAAACTATCATGTCTGAGCTAAAGAGTGTGATTTAGCTGTGGTTTTGACTGGCATGCAGAGAAAGATCAATCTCAACACAATAATGTTTGTCTTTGATTTTGTTTGCTTCCAAGTGCAGCTTAACACTGTTTTGTGAGCCAAATAAAGCAGACAAAATGTAAAAAATGTGAATTATATCTGTGAACTGACAAAATGTTACTACATATCCAACATCCAGACTTGTAAACAGATGAGACTGAAAAACAAAACCAAGAGTTGCACAGATGTACCAACTGGCTTTACATAGTAATTACTCTTGAGTATATATAACAAATGACAGTAAAGGGAAGCTAATAGAATAAGTGGTTCACTGGTAACTGTTTGCCTATTATCATTTTCACAAATCATTTTTATTTTCACTTTCTACCCCCAACATTACTTGTTGTCCCACTATTACCCCCAGAAAGTTTTCTCCCCTTAATGACAAATCTCTAAAAAAGCAGATTTCTCACTCAGCACATGCGAGAGGGGACAGGGCAAAAGAAAAGTGGATAGGACTGTGGGAAAGCGGGAGGAATGCAAACTCTTGGAAAAGGGACTTTTACCTGTTGGTGATGAATCTGTGGTTAGGAGTTTCCAAGCATTCTGCAGTAGACTTTCTGATGCTGTTAAATCAGCTGTTCACATTGCTCTGCTCTAACTGAAGGAGAAGGCATAAAAGTCTTGTGTGATTTTGCTGTTATTGTTCTTTAAATTACTTTTTCTTTCTAGATAAATACTGATTTTGCCAGAAATTACCAACCTTAAGACTAAGGTACATAAGTCAAGTACTGATAAACATAGCAGTAAGTGGGTTAAAATAGTAAATTGATATCTACAGTTATAGGTTTCTCAAATGAGTTTTTCAAGCAGAGATTAATCAGTAATGGCACAAAAATTAAAAGAATTACATTAATATTGTTACTATAGTGAAATAAGTGATGTAACACAACCAGATGATGGTGACAAAGTAATTACCATTTTAACTAAATGAAAGACCAAAAAACATTGCAATCACAGTGAGAGTTTAGGAACAGGAAACCTCTATAGCTCATTATATATATGAGAATTTTCAGAGAGCTGGCTGGCTGTTTTCTGAGCTGTTAACATGGATTTTTGATAATCTTTGAAGTATCAGTAACAAAAACAGTGGAAGAATGCTTACAATGAGCCAGTATTTGAATTGAACGTGAAAGAAGAGCTGTCCAATTGTGTTCCAATCAGTCCTAAACAAAAGAAAGATAAAATGATTATAAAGGAGATTAATAAAAAAAAATAGCTTGAGTACCAGTAAGCAATGAGAAATGAAAATAGATAAGGTTGGTTAATAAAAGTAATAGCTTGTCCATACAGTTATGTAAACACAGTGCAGATTTTGAATAAGAATCTAAAATGTTAGAAATTAAGATGACTCAAAAATAGTTGAAAATGAGTTGCTGATAGATTGCAAAAAGGAATGTTTTCTGTAGTTGACAAGAGGTTAGGGAAGCAAGACAACACCTTGAAACATCCTATTTCCCAAGTGGCGCTCTAGTTATGCGTCTTGTCTCTTTTGTCTCTGACTACTCTACTGTTCTAAGCTTGCAGCCTGAGCTTGTTATATTTACTCTGTCATACATTTTATTTCCCAAGATTAGGATCCTATTCCCATGCACACTGCACCCCTGTACCACAGACCTCTATTATCCTAAACTGGACTCCCACAGTTGTGTCTCAAGCTGTCCAGTACACAAAATTTTTCTCAAGAAATTCAAGTCTGGAGCTATAACTAATTGTTGTATACAATGTCTTTAATTTTAAACTTTGGACTTCAAGTAGCATAAATTAAAATTTTAACTACAGATGGATTGTTGAAAATATAGAAATAGACATGAGAGAGAATATAGGTTGCAATTTTAAATAAATTGTCTCAGTAATGCAAACTGAAAACAGAAATATTGGCAAGACAACAAGTGGGATTGATCAGGACCATAAAGTGAACTGGGAATTTCTAGAACCAGTGCAGTTAATAGCAGATTAGTTAATTAAATTCCCCTGTGTCACAAATTATGAAACATATATCCATTTGCCTTTTCTAGATTTTCTTTATATTCATCAGAGAATAATAAATAACTCTGTTCTGTAGTCTTTCTGTTGCCACTGGCATTTGCAAAGAAATCTTCTCTACATATGCCCTAAGATTATGATTAAGAGGAGAGTTTAAAAGAGAGGTGGATTGTGTTACATTTATCTCCCAGCAGATTAGTCACCTGTTGGTGAGATCAGCGATTTAAGTTTTGGGATACCATCACTCATGTATGAATTCATTATCTTAGAGATATTGCATTAATCTTTATTTACTTATTGTATTGTGTTACTATTTTTTAAAATTAAAGTACAATTTATTGTTGTAAATTCCTTTCAAGTATGTTCCCTGTCAGCTCTTGATTCCCAATTAAAGTCTGCGGAATTGGCAATGTCACCTGCTGCTTCTTCCCTCACAAACTAGTAGCCCCAGCCACATCCCCTTATCTACCTAATCCACATCTCACCCTGTGTTCCTTATCTTTCCCTGACATAGCTGTCTCCACCATTTTGAGCAGGAAACACAATTATTCCCGCAGTACAGGATCTGCCAGAAGCAAAAGGGGAAATGATTACAAATTATGGTGACAATACCACCTAATATAGTCTGGCTTGTCACTCCTGCTCAGGAAATGCAAGAGTAGCAGTGACAACAATATACAGGCTTTTACAATGTCACTGCTGATCTGTCTGCAGGATTCCTGAAACAGATTCCAAATAAAGGCAGCCAGGAACAGTTGACACTTTTCCTGGGCTAGTGATGCATCTCTCTTAGCTCTTCTCCAGCCCAAGATGATGATACTAGTACATACATCTATGTATTTTCTCCACTGGTCAGGGAAAGTGTTAACATCTTCCTGTACTTCCCCACAAACTTGCAGTTTTCAACAACTGGAGTGAAAGACCTGCTGGAAAATACCATATTATATTTCCTCAGATTTCCTTTGCATGGAAATCAGAGTACGGAGAATGGCGTCAGCACAATTTTTTATCTCAGTTCTTGGCATGTTGTCAGACCAAACAGCTATTAAGTGCCTGGGTTCAAGTTGTAAACGTATTTCTTTTTTTTTTTTTTTTTTTTTTTTTGGTAAAGATACAGCCTAAACATTTTCCTTTGGAGTAAAAATTGTGTGTTTAGAAATTGAACGGATCATTAAAAGCATTAAAGCATTTCTTTTATGAGATACATATATTTACATTATTTCAAGTCACTTGTGTGTATGTGTGTGTGTAAGCATGCTTTCTAAATGAAACTATTATTGCTTCATATACAAGTCAGAAGACAAATGCTAATCATGTCTTCCAAACGTAATATTTGTAGCAGATGACTATATTTATGACTAAAACAATGTGTATCATTTTACAGCTATACATTAACATTTTTTTTAGGGCAAAGTAATGTAATCAGATTTAGAAGCCATTTAAGTTGATGAGTTCTTTTCATCTTTATAAATTTTGGAAAGAGAAAATGAAGAGAAACTTCAAAAATAAATAACACATCATTCAGTTTGTTGTTTTTTGTTTTTGTGTTTCTTTTTTATTTTAATTTCTTTGTTTTCTTATGGAAAGCAGAGAGTTTTTTATTGCTTTCTTGGACTGCTAGACTTGCAAGTGATAATTCTGTGATGTTGGTCACCCCTTCATACTTAAGGAAACACATTCAGTCCTAATATATTCATTTTTAATCTGTAATTTATATGATAAACTTGTTTCTGATCACGTTTGTGAGGAGTAAAGGTGAAGTGATATACTGTGGAAGAAGTTTATACAAATCCTATGTGTGCTGAAGCTACAGTGTAGTGTTAGGGACTGCAGTACTGATTTTTTTCCTTTTACAAATCTGTGCACTTAGTACAGTGTATTTGCACAAATATTTGCAGCGTTCAGGGCTCTATGACTTAGCAATTATTATAGAAGATAATTTCCTTCTCTCTTTCACCAGCCTTTCACCCTTCAACATATACCTTTCTCTGTCTGATATGTGAGAGAAATTATACTTGGCTTGGAAATAAAAAGAGTTGTATCTCCTTCAAACAAATACTGTCCAGGCCATCCCATTTAGAGGATGAGGAAGCTCTCAGGAGCACATGCAGGTTGCTGACTGTTCAGTGCCTGCAGCAATTCTGTAAACCCTGCCCTTCACTTATTGTCTGGCAGCCCTTAACTAGGCAGGAACTACGGAAGGATCCTGAGCGGTGCCTGTTAATTACTGTTGAAAGCCGGTTTGCAAATGAAGTGACTTAATAAAGTTGCAATCTAATTAAGCCATATCTTACATTCTTCATATCCTCTTTCACGTCTAGTCAGTGTTTTTCAAGTAATTGTGCAATTTTCAGCATGTGCAAGGAGAAGTTTTTCTATTTGCTTGGTTTGAGTAACATCAAACAATTTACTAGTTATCTGCCAATCATTAGATAGCATGCCTTGAAAAGTGTTAACTGAGCAGCTGGTGATATGTTCCAAAGTTATATGTTTTCCTCTCATGGTAGTAATGGTCAGTACCTTTTCATGAAGGATGTTTTATTTTGTTTTTTAACTACTCCCTGAGGAGAAATAAAAACACGATGATTTTTAGTGCTATTTATTACTCTCAGCACTCAGAGATGTTTCAAACACAAAACATTGCTGCTTGTCAGATTACAGATTTGTTTGTATGTTACCATTGTAACATGATAAAGTGGTGCTGATGTGCAGGGGGCAAACAGAAGAAAGGCTCTTAGCGGAGTCTATTGTCTTTTGTTTCCTGTCATTTGAACTTGCACTCTTAGTCTAAAGATCTTGCATGCAGTTTATTTTCAGGCATTGGCAAAGCACTTTTAAAAATGTGCATATATCAACGTTAATATAATGAACTGATAAAATCATGTGATTTGATCTAAAAACAAAAATTAAGATAAAGACTTAAAGAAACAGCACATAAACTTTTGGTTCATTTGTATAGTCTTACATAGTTTTATATAATGTGAATGGATTATTTTCACGAGTTGGTTATCTGGTAGATAACCTTGTTTTTAATCTTATGTTCACTGAGTCAATGGGAACTTGGCTGCAGACTTCAGCAAGGAAGATTTCATGCTGTGATCTGCAGGGACCTCTTTCCCCTTGTAAATGAAAATTCTAAGCCTTAGAAATCAGTGGCTGAATTCATATATAGGACATGTCTACTTAAAATATAATTTTCCTGGACTTTAACTTTTCCACTTAGTAGTATCATCGCTGAACATAGAAAGTATGTCTGGATTTGCACATAGATGATTAATGTGGGCAATCCCAGCAGAGTCAAAATATCATAACACATTGATTTGCTCTGTATTCCATCCATAGGAAAAATGTCCCTGCACGAAATAGCAGACAGAACATAGCCTCAATGTGAAGCACGATTCACTAATAAATACAGGAGAAAGTCTCAGAATAAGCACTTTTCAGTATGGAGACAGATGGCCACATCACTTGGCAAACATTCGGCTTTTTTTCCCTGTCATGTTTAAATAATCTTTATCAAGCAATAGATGTAGACAAAAATCAAAGTAGCCTTAAATTTATCTAAAATAGAATGGCAGGCTGCTGTAGAAGTGCCGTATAAATAATGATAACCAGCTGTTGAATGAAAGTCAATAAGCAGCAGAGATTATTCCTATGGGATTGTAGAAATGCATATATATATATATATACTTATTTCTCATTCTTACAATGAAATGTTCTGTCCTTTTTCCCAGCCCAGGACTCAACATACTGTTTATATACCTGGAACAGCATGCAACAATTAGAGGCAAAACCAGATGGCCATATTTTAACTTGTCTTGTTTATTTAAGTGATAAATAGCTGAGTCGTAACTTTACCTGACCATGATCATTTATGCTTTGCTGTGGATTTTTGCACGTGTGTGCACACAGGTGCACACAAATGGAAGTAAACAGGCTCTTTTTCTCTTTATTCCTTAGGCTTAGAAAGAATTGCAAGAGATTCAGCCTATGAGCAAGAAGGAAAAGTTCAGTTTGTTATTGATGCAGTATATTCCATGGCCTATGCACTACACAACATGCACAAAGATCTCTGTCCTGGATATATTGGTCTATGTCCAAGGATGAGCGCAATTGATGGTAAAGAACTACTTACCTATATCCGGGCAGTAAACTTTAATGGTAAGTTACATGTACTCTTTTTTTCTACCTTCTTCTTCTGTAAATGCTTCAGGAGTGACAAGATGTGTTTTCTTCTATATATAGGATATTTTAAGGCACAGTGGAAAACACAAAAACACCAGATTAGAAGCAGTTCTCATTCAGTCAGAACTGTAAGTTTTTCCACCTGCTTTGAAACCACAAGTGTATTTTTCATCTTAACATTAAGCTGCTCTCACAGGATGCAGATGTTAAAAATAAGAATCCATCAATCAAAATATTTCAATGCAAAGCCACTATTATAGAAAAAAGTTGAGGACTCATGCAGTCCTGTTGACAGATTAAAATCCTTAGACAGAGGTTGCTCATGTGTTTGCAAGAGATTGGATTGAAAAAATACCCTTTTGAAAATTGCATTCTTCTGAAATTACTGTTAACAATTTCTTTACAGAGTTGAATAGAGTGGAATTTGCTTTCAGCTAGCATATTCAAGTTTCAATCTTAAAGGGCTCACTAGCAGTTCCATCTTTTCCTTTTCATTGTTTTTCATTCAGTGATGTAGTCAGCTTTAACACAACTGCAACATATATTTTTAAACAACGCTACATAATATTCTGTGCAGCTGGAATCCGCCTGCTGGGGTAATGCAGTTGCTGTAGCTTGTGCTGTCGAGAGCAGAGACCAATGAAAAACAGGCTTAATTTACGCATTTAGAATTGAAAAGTGCAGAACATACTTGGTGGTGAAATAAAGTTGCTGAAAACTTACATTGTTTCATGAATTTCATAATTGTTGTAGGATATGTTTGCCATTATTTTACAAGGAAATTGAACAATGTTCTTTGCTATGTTTTCTTTTTCTTTCTTTTTCTTTTTTCCCTGCTTGGCAGTAATTCACGTACTAGAAATGCCTTCTAACAATAGAGAAACAATGTCTATCACAATTCACTCCTGTGACCTCAACTGCCAGCCTTTTTGAAAAAAGCACAAGGTCATTTTGAATTTAGCTTCCAAGTGGAAGAATTTTTTGCTCTAGGTAATGTACCAGACCATTCGGTTGATATGAATGTTGGCTGTAGTTCACAGTTTTTCCTCTTCTAAATCTTTCTTCTTCCTATGCAACTTTCATGAAAAGGGGAATCCCTGTCTCCAGAAATACAGCGGGAAGATAGAAAGAGTTCAAATGATTCTTTAGTGATTTTAAAGAAAACCTGGAACAAAATATGTAGCTGACAAATGGGAATGTTGCTATGATGAGGCAGCATATTGTAAGGTCTGCAGTGATAATGATGTACATTTCCAACACATATGCTTTTGAGTCTCTGTTGCTTAAGTATAAGAAAGCGATCAATTTTCATTTGGTTAACATGAAAGATTAGCATGAAAAGATAAGCTACACACACTGTATAAAACCTTTTTCTCCCTAAAGATTGCTGTACTTCATCAATACTTGTCTTGATCTCTCTGGCTGACTATTGAAACAATGAGGGAAGATGGAAGAGTAAGATTAAGCATTCTGGACACTGATGAAAAAGTATGTTTTTGAATGAGCAGCCTTCCAGTATCTGAAAGGGGGCTATAAGAAAGAAGCAGTCAGACTCTTTATAAGGGTCTGTTGTGACAGGACAAGGGGAAAAGGTTTCAGACTAAAAGAGGTGAGATTTAGATTGGATATTAGAAAAATGTTTTTTTTACTCTAAGGGTGGTGAAGCACTGGAACAGGTTGCTCAGAGATCTGGTGGATGCCCCATTCCTGGAGACGTTCAAGGTCAGGCTGGATGGGGCTCTGAGCAACCTGATCTTGCTGTAGATGTCCCTGTTCCTTGCAGGGGAGCTGGACTAGATGACTTGAATGATTTACTGAATGATGACTTGAATTGTTTTACTGAAAGAGAGGAAAAGAAAAAGAAATAAAGGGAATATTTCTGTGAGGTCAAATTTCTGTCTCCTGGGATACATAAAATCTTCCCTGTATTAGGCTAATCCACATTATGTACTAGTATACCATTTTTTACATGTCCCTGTATTTCCCTTTTGAGGTCATGCATTTGGAGGCATTATGAGAAGACCTTTACCTATAAAACTCAGGTTCCTGTTCCTCAAGAAAGCACTGTAGCTGTATCTGACTTGGTTTACACAGGTGAATAGATATGCAGGTTGCTAGACCTTATGTGGTGAGAGTTGACTGTAGTGCTGCAGGTCAGTTTTGACATGAGTGCTTCGTTCAAATCGCTAATCATGTCTTATTTTAAAAGTGAACTGATGCATGAAATGGAAATCCTGACTTTTACAGCCATTCAAGGTAACATTTTTCTGTCCTAATAATAACAGGATCACAGTGTTGCTGATGTTGGCAGGGACCCCTGGAGACAACTTGCTCCAGCCTCCTGCTTAGATCAGGTTCAGCTTGATCAGGTTGCTCAGGACCACATCCTGTCAGCTTTTAAATGTATCCTGGGGTGGAAAATCCTGCAAATTTTTCTCTGAGCAATCAGTTCCAATGTTTGGCCATCTTCACAGTAAGTTTTTCTCTTATGCTTAAACAGTGTTTCTTGTGTTTTAGAATTAAACTACTGTGCTTGAGGATAATAATAATAATCCTTAACTAAAGTAGTAATGAGTCGGTGCAACAGCAATTGATATGTTACTGCATTTTAGTCAGTGGGCTTCTTTACACAAATTGTGACAAATTATGAAGGACGCCTTTCTGTCTTATGGAGAGCCCTTGCAAGGGGAAGAAAGCATTCATATTTCTGTTTATTGTAGTAATCGTTTTGTTTTTGATTGCAAGCAATTGATTTGATATGTATTGATTTTTATTTACTCTGTTTTTATTTAAAAATTAAAGAGAAGATTTGCTCCCCTGAAGGATTAATCTCTGTAATATTCCATGACACCTTCATGACTAAAGGCTGGTAATAACCACCAGAACACAGTGCACTGATGTAATTGATACGACATTTGCTTCTACTTGGATATTCTTCTGCCAGTTCTATGTTAAATGCAGAATATATCACAGTTCAGATGTTGAAAGGAACAGAACTTATGCATTTACAATAGGAATGAAGAAATTTAATTGTACATGAGATCTGAATTACTGCTGAGTGCAGTCTTCAATTTTACTATTGCTTTTTTCTCTTAGGACAACTGTCAAAGCATACTGTTTATAAACAATTGCTTTTCATGTATAATTGGCATTTTAATAATTAATTTCGATTTATAGGGAAAGAAACGACTAGTGTGTAATTCTGCAGCCTGTTTCTGTGTACATAGAAATTAAAAGTTTTTAAGAAAGAGGAAAATATATAGATTCATATTTCCATGCCACCACATGGAGACACAATCCATTTAGTTCCCTATGGTGGTCACTGCTGGCAGACGATGATCAGCACTTTCCAGTGATTTGATCAAAGAGTATTTAGAGATATCAGAATTTTCATGTTCCTACTTATCTTTGTTTTTCTCTGGCAGCAATTGAATGTGTTGTCACTCTATGGCATTCTTTTTTAATAGAGGTGCCACATCTGATGGATTTTCTCTGCCAGTTTTTGCATCTAAACAGAATGAGATATTTATGTGAAATTAGGTTTAATGTTTAAAATTATTTAAACCAAATATGTTTCTCTGTTAATTAGGTTTACAAATGGTAATCTGTCATGGTTTAATTGTGTCATGACTCAGTAGATCACCCTTCTCATTTCTACAGTGTTCTCTCTCTGTTTGACTTCATTATTCTGCCTACAAAATAAGTAAATATTTTCTAAGAGTTTTTACCCTAGCACGTGCTGAGTTTTTTATGAGAAATGCTCATCATTTATTAGAAATAAGATGTGCATTCATAGTGGCTAGAGATGTTTTGAAGTGTGGTGTTCTTCTGTTGTTTTATTTGTTGTTTTTGTTGTTTCTTGGTTTTATTTTTAATTAAAAGATTTATAATACTTTCTCCTGGGCAGGAATAAACCAGAGTGATAAGATTGATCAATGTCCCCCTTCCTGATTATCCCACTTCAGAAGATCAGAATTTTTAGCTGAATTCTAAAAACAAAGGTTATTGCTCATATTGTACAGAAAACATTTCATGTGGAAGAAAATTCATTCTTTCTATATAGAGTGATTTGTAGCTAATATGTGGTGTAACATAGCTGTTTTTTGCCTGTCTTTAGGCATGTATTTGTATTTACATTAACACACTGTAACAGTTCCAAGGATAAATATCTAGCAAATGTCACATAACACAATATATTTACAGTCATTGCTATGTGACTCTTTCACTAAACATTAAAACTAAGGGCAGAGTTTGACAAGTACACTCATACAGGCAAACAGGCATTTATTTACTTATTTATTTAATTTACTTTGATGGTCTACTTATCCTGTGGATGAACAGAGAAAATTGCTGCTTTGAGATCTTTCCTGATGAGAAGAAAGAACGGAGCAGAGAACAGGTGAAAACACTGAAAGCCTCTGCTGGCAATGCCTAGATAAATGTTGTCTGTTTCTGCCAGAGGTCCCTACAACATTTCTTTCCCCTTCTGGTGAAAAAGAGACAGTAAATGAATTCTAGTTCCGACTGTGCATCCTTTCCAACATTCTTCTCTGGGTCTAAGGAAAAAAACTGGGTTGCTTGAGTTTTGTGACAAATTTACAATAACACTGGAATGGATTGACCAGAGCTATTATGGAGTCTCCGTCCTTGAAGATATTCAAACCTGGCTAGACAACTTGCCCTACCTATGCCTCCTGTAATCAGAGGGGTTGGACTAGATGTTCTCCAGAAGTTCCTTCCCACCTCAGGCATTCTGTGGTTCTGTAACTCTGACTGATCTCAAGAGAAAGAAAAGTAAGCACTCACCTTTGCTTTAAATGTTTCAAATGAACATATATTACATTTACTCTATTCTGGCACTAATTTCATAGCCTGTATGGACTTCTACTTCCTGCTGTTTGCATTATAAATGTGACAATCAAATGCCTTTGAGAAAAGATAAATTTTGGTTACACACACACAGATGCACATACATGCAGCATCATATTTAAAAAACAAACGACAAATTTCATCCTGAAAAATTAGGATGGTGCCAGACAATGAAAACATAAGAACAAAAACTATCAGGCATACTTAAAACAAGGTGTTGATAATTGCATGGAATAAATAATCATTCAACATTGCAATATATACATGTTTTTTTCCAGAAAGCAATATCTATAGAGGACACATTTTTTAAAAATGAAGAGTTGAGTTCCTCATGGAGAATTTTGAACCCTTCAGACAATCATTATTTTGGAATCGGCTGTTTACAAAATTCATCTGCTTCTGCTATCATTTGAGGTCTCTAAGACATTAATCTTCCCAACAGTATCTTGACTTACTAGTCAGCTGAGACAATTTAAAATGTTTTCTTCAAGAAAGCTGACACCTCTCTATTCTTTCACTAAGTACAAAATTTGCATTCTCAAATAATTTTTTATAATTAAAACAGAAACTTTAAAGTGGTTGCTCTTTGAGGTTGACATGTTTTGACATTTTTTAAGGCACTATGCACAATAGAACTAAATGTCCCACTTAAAATGTACTGAAGCTATGCTCCTAATTAAGTTTTTATTTATTTATTTATTTTAATTCAATGCTCAAGTACTACCAACCAAGAAAAAAGCTTTCTGATATGTTTGAAGTTGAGCACATCTGTGACTTTTTAAGTTAAGAGTACTATCAGTTCATTATTTAGGGGCTAGTACTGTCAGAAACACTTAGCATTATATGATGCCACTGGTACCATATTCTAGTTTCCTATGCCTTTATGTTAAACTAAGAAAGGAATAATTTCATCTGTTAATTTCTTATTGGGGATGATTTCAAATAAATTCTGCTTTGTCATATTAATTATTTTAATGGAATTAATCCAAGTAGCTAGGCAAGAAACTAAAATTGCACAGTGGTTTGAATGACTCTGAAGGGGTTTAAGTGGCATATGGTTTTAATGTAAGCATGTATAGCTGGCAAAGCTTAGAGCTGCTGTGATTCTTAGGTACCTCACAAATCCATGTGATTAAAATCAGAGATTATGAAAATGCCAGGTGTGAAATTAGAAGGTAGAACCTAAAAATAAATGCAATTTATTGCCATGCTTTTGCCATGTACAGATCTTAAGTACTGATTAATTGAGCAATATGTTTATTATACATACAAGATTTATTATGTGGAATGTGATTGATGTTCTCTGTTTTGAAGAACAAGGTCTAGTTCATAAGGTATTTTAATAATCAATATGTATGGGAAGATGATAAAATATTTACTTTCATTACCTGATGAAAACTGAATTGCATCTCCAGGTTGGTGCAGGATAATCAGATATATTAAAATTTTCTAATAAGGTGAAGTGAAAAACTCAAGCTATAGTGAGGAGCAGTAGAAACTCTTGCCATTCTGAGTGAAAAGGTCTCTGGGTGCAAAGAAACTGAATCCATAACATGTATCATTTTTAACTTTTAGTCAGTATGAGAAATATCACAGCTACAGTCCTGCCTAGTTATTAAGACCTTCAGATATACTTATTACTTTTATTACAAGGTAGAAGGCCAGCCACATGTTCTGAGGAAACTCTTACCTTGTCAATCTTCCTAACTTAATCATAGAATCATAGAATCATAGAATGGTTCAGGTTGGAAGGGGCCTTAGAGATCATCTTGTTCCAACCCCCCTGCCATGGGCAAGGACACCTCCCACTAGACCAGGTTGCTTAAAGCCCCATCCAGCCTGGCTTTGAATACTTCCAGGGAGGGGGCATCAACGACTTCTCTGGGCAACCTGTTCCAGTGTCTCACCACCCTCACAGTGAAGAATTTCTTCCTTAAGTTAAACTTAAGTGTTTAAATTAAAAATCTCCTATTAAATCTATAAAATCAAGTAAGTGTAATATCTGTAAATATTCTTAACTTTTCCATATATTAATTTATGGCCTGTATATTGATTTATCTTATAAGACAAAACTTCTGCAAGCCAGCAGGACAGTCACGAGGGGAAATGAATAGTTTTTTGATTAGCTTTGTGACAGAATAGTGTGAATCTTTTCCATTTTCCTACAACACCTTTTAGTTCTGATATGAAATAGACACATTAAAGAGAATTTAATGAAAAAAAAGCGTCAAGAATTTCATGAAGGATATTTAGTACTATAAATAAGCCCCATGTATAGTTCGGATCTAACTGGTAATATCTTACAAGTGACTAACTCAAAAAATAGAACCATACTTCAGAGAAGTTGCTGTCAGTGAAATCATCTTGACAAGTCTTATATTCTCATCGAGGAGGAAAAGAACAGTTTCTATATGTTGAAGGGAATGACAGAGAAATCAGGTAGTTAATACTGTAGGACAGGAATTACAGTGAGGAGAGAATAAGTTTTTAATTAACAGACATGGCCTTCATCATCATCAGACAGCACTGTTTAGTTCTGCTCTGGGTAGATGTAGTATTCAACCAAGTTCAAGCCTATAGTCAAGAGCAAGTTTTAGACCTTGTTACCAGATGTGATCTTAAGCAAAAAACAGGGAGAATCTGAGCAAAGTAAACATGACATTTAAGAAGAAAATGATGGGATTCAGATCATTCCTCAGGGGCAAATAGTTTTGCATCAGTTTCAGTAGCTGATGAAGTCTAAAGTGTCTAGTTCTCTACAGCTGTAGGGAAAGGTTGATACCTCCAAAGGCTACCAGAGTGCTATCTTGTCCATTAGCATTTAGGGACCATGGCAACTCATCTACTTCTGTGTATTTTACTGCAAGAAGCTATGAGTCAGAGAGATTGTCTTAAAGGCTGGTTAAAGTATTTATAGTAGCATGAAATATTAAATATGCAGAAGATAGTTTATCTTAGAAGCTTCTCTAATTTACTTTGGTAGAGGAAGCATTTGCTGCTATTCCTGAGGATTTAGATACCCAATCATTTTAGCCACACAGCAGTTGTGTTTTATGTGGAGCAGATTGAGCCCAAAATGTTACTCCCCATAGTCTTAGCCAAATCTCTCCTTTCTAAGCCTTAGGTAAAATTGATTTGATGCACAAATTCTTGAGATGTTCTATTTTAAGAGAGGCTGTTTCTCTTAATTCTCCTGTGACCTCTATCATAAAAATTGAAAGTTTGATAATTAAGAGTAAAATAATTTGTAGTAGAGATTTTAGTTGCAATTCTATAGATTCTATGCATAGCTCAAAATCAGAGTGATGATGCATTAGTGAGGTTTCCATGTCAACATTTTTCAATTTGTGCTAATTTCATTAGGTTATTAACTTTTATAATTACCTTAGCATTTAATCAAAAATTAGCTTTCAGTATACTGAATATTCTTTGTTATTAGTTATACTTGGAAGCCTAAACAATTTTAAGTCAAGTTATAGGAGCCTACACAGCTGGATAAATTTGAAATTGATGTTTCTCTCTATTATTTACAGCTCCATTAGCAAATTGGCAGCTTGACTGGTACTCGAATATAGTTTTATTTGCTGATAGTTGAGCTCTTTACATAAAGGGAAGATTGTTGGAAGAGGCTCAGCTACATTTCAGAGCTCTGAAACTTGTGTTTTTAACTATTGTATCAAATTGTATAGACTAATGATAGCTTTCTCCTTTGACCCACCAATTACAAGTGAGGTTTATATCTGAGTTGATTAAATTTGATGTCGACTTGCCTAAGTTTTGACAGTTCATCATGAGAGTAAAAGGGTATGATACAACTCTTCTATGTTAAGCAAATGGTTATATTCCCATTAAGATTTCCACAAGAGAATTAGAAATACTTAATATAGTGCTAATTCTGAGATGAAGATGGTGAAAAAACTGAAGCTTGGTCCTCCTCCTAAACTTTTCATATTTATCTGGGATTAGGAAGTTCACTACAGAAATAAAAGATCTGGTTTTTGAGACTTTAATCCAGAGAAGACTGAAGCCATGTCTCAGAAGCATACCTTAAACAAGTAGAGGGCATGACTTGGAGAATATTATTTAGTCCTATTGTGTTTGAGTTACTGTGCCGCTAAGAATGCAAGACTTCCTAGAAATCCTACTCAAATGGACTCCTGATATCCCTTCTAAGTGTCACTCCTCTCCTTATTTTCAGAGAATGAAAGTTGGAAGAAAAGTAGAAGAAAACGCAGAAGACATTCCTTATGTCAAAATTAAAAATACGTACAGAAGGTTGAAATAGCTCTAACAGAAAATAAAATGACTAAGAGATATGTCATTCCTTGATCTCAGTCAACCATATCAGAAAAAATTTTAAAGCATGTTGCAGATACAATTTAGACATAGTCTGTAGGCACTTTTGATAGTAGAAAGATAATACATATTGCCAAAAATACCTCTGCTGGTATTACTTCAAATGACATGTTTTTAAGCATGTTTCATTCATCCTAAAACACTAAATAACTGTAACTACTTTTTCATAAATAAATAAATAAATAAATAAAATAACCCACAGAATGGAGAAGTAAACTCTGTGTTCCAGTGTGAAATAGGGGAAATATGTGTGTGGGGGGCGAATTTTTAATTCTGAAAAGGAATGAGCCTGCACTACTACTGAAAAAAAAAAAAAAAAAGGCATTAAAGGCTGATGGTTAGTTTACACGTCATAGTCTTTAATGTATTTTTATTCTATTGAAAGCAGAATCAAAGCAGCTATAAATATATGACTCTATGTTTCTACTCAGCCAGCAAGAAATCTTAGTGCAGTACAAGGTTAATTTTATGCATTTGTTGGAAGATTTTTTAATCATGCAACGTATCCAAAGAAAGAAACAACCTATCACTAACACTGGAATTATTTTTGGTTTTCATTCAGATGAAACTTTTCAGTTTTATAGAAGATAAATTACAAATTACCCTTTGAGACTAAGGGTTAGAGAAGCTAGCATAATTTTTAAATATTATTTATGGCTGTTCAATAACAAAAAATAAAAAAAGTGATCAACCAGTCTTGGTTAGAGAAAGAAACTATCAATATGCTATCATAGTTTTAATATAAAGGAGAGAATTTCAGTATAAAAACAAAAAAGAGTTTTCATGTAATAATGGTGGTTGATTATTCCATCACTCACTTTTATGCTGTTTCAGTGAGTAATAAAAAGTCATGTGTCCTGCTATCATGAAATGAATATCTTTCATGTTTCTTGTAACATCCTTTCAATATGTGAAACAAAGTTTGTTTAGCTAGCACTCTGATTAAAAGAATTTTCACGAAATCGAGATTGACTAGTTAAGTCCATTTTTAATGAAAAATCACAATTTTGTACAGTTTTTCAAGCAATAGATTTGCTATGTCTCTATTCCTAGACCAATTTTTTATATTTACAGTCGTAGGGCTATGTTATTTACATATCTGCTCATAACTTTTCTGTAGGTTTTAAGATAAGTAAGGATTTAAAATTGCGAAAGACATAATTACAATTCACTAGTGTAACAAGAAATAAAGTAGAAATTATGTGTTTAACTAATTAATAGAAAAGGTTCTAAAGCTATGATTGCAAGAAATCTATCATCTTTATTCTGTGATCTTGTCCTAACATACAATAAGATGCAAATACCATATCACATAGCAGATAATAGTGGTTATTACAGTCAGATGTTTCCAGATGTTTCAACCTGAATGCACTGAGACTGAGGATTTAGCTAATTTGTTAAAATAGTTCACCATTGTCTTTTTTTTTTTGTTTTTTTCACCTTCTGAGATGGAATGTCACTCAGTATACTGAAATATTTATTGAAAAGTAGATAACAAATGTCACCTGTTAATTATTTAGTTGAAAAAGGGAAATCCTTCAGCTAACCAGTAAAATGCAAGAATACTGTATTTCTCAATCATACTGGAAATAAACTGTAAAAAAATTAGTCAGCCTAACTGTTTTAAAGAATTGATAAAAAATAGGTTAAAGCCAAATCAAGGTCAGTTGTGAAGCAAACAGACAGAAAAACACTCGCAATTGCTATTACTCACTATTCGTTATGAGCATTACCTCGTCATTTAGGTGTCACTTCAAGTTTATATGTGGCACTTGCTCTGTACAGGAAGAAAATTTCTGATCTTGGAAAACATTATAGTAGCACAGTGTGCAGATAGTTGTGCTGTCTGTCACATATGTTTATTTACAGGAGTAGAAGTACAAAACCGTAAGAAGCAATCCTAGCTGTTCAATAAATAAGTATTCCTTGGGAGCTATATATTTTCCAGTGGAAAGACAAAGGAGTCTGTGGTTGCTTGTGGTGGGCAAAGGTGGCCATTCAGTGCAGACTCAGTGGAAAGTTAACTGCTACGTGTTATCCATGCACTGTGTCCTGCCTCCTTAGAATTCCTTTTCTTTCAAAGTTTGACATATGTATACCCATCAAATTCTTTAAATAGCTAGAAATCCTCAGTTCTCTATGTTGTATCTTAATGAATAGGGGCATGGAGACTTCAGTAGTAGATTGCTTTCCTTTTACTGTAAAGCTAAGCAAACATAATTACAGATGACACATTATTGCTTGCTCAGAGCTCCAGCTGGATCATCACTTGAGTTTCTTGTTTGGCCCTGCAGCCACTGTGGACTATTCTGGCTTTGCTCCAGTATGGCTTGATCCTGAGTTGAGAAACAAAAATGTATTGGCACTGTTCCTGTGCCACACATAATCACATTTTGTAAATATATCCCTAGGTAGCATCAAGTCACAACTCATAATATGATCATTTAGGGGAGCTGTGTCCCAATTTTTGGAGGAAGTTATTATGCATTTTAAAGGATTATGCATTTTAAATGATTTATTGAACCTCAAGTCATCATCTGTGTGCAGGATATGCAGCTACAGGGCAGTCGGACTCCTCAAAATACACCAGAGTCTGCAAACTTGAAAGGTTTATTTAGTGCAGTCTCTGTCATGGTTCTTCCAAGTTTCTACCCAGAGATCTGAAGACAAAGCCTCAGGATACTAGAGTCCACTGCTTATCATGTTGGAGAAAAACAACTAAAGGTGATTGGAAATAACCCTTATATTGACATACAGCCACTGTGGGAAAGTTTCTACTAACTCAGCTGGTGTTTAAAGGCTCTAGCTCTTGATAGTTACAAATTGCTGTATTGATCTTCCTTTATGCATGTACTTAGTGTGGCTCAAACACTGATAATTTTTCCTGTTTTACACTTTCACTGTTTCTTACCAGCAAGGGATACTGCTCGTGCACAAAGTGTTTAGGCAGGATTTCTTGCTCACCTGAGCATAAAATGCACAGTTTTGTTCTTATCATAGTGAGTTGTCCTGAGCCTTGTGCAGTGAATCAGAAAATTCTGAGGAATGTGTAAAACTAAAAGAAAGTAACATTTGATCAGATGTTTACAAACCCAAGAAAGTTGTTGATTTTTACTTCCAGCTATGGATGAATGTTCAGATTATTCCTTATTTCAGCAGACTTGCCCTACAGTCACATTAACCTTCTGAAGATTCCTCATCTCTCTTTTTTTTCCCTGACCAACTGGTGATTCTGAGTTACTTTGAATGAAAACACCAAAGAAATTGGTCCCAGAAATAGAATCTCTTAGCTTCCAATGTTGCTAGTCTTCAGGACAAGCCTGTCTGAAATTTGAGCTGGTCTTCCTCATGCTGAGGTAGTGCCACATCAACAGAGTTGCCTCCCTCAGCAGTCATGATCTCTGTGAGTTTGTAAGTGCACTTGAGCTCTGTCCAGAGAGGGCAGCTTGGATCAGAGACATAGTCAAAAAGAAGAGTCTCTTCTGGATCTCAGCTGCAATGAGGTTGAAATGGTAGCTGTTTTCCTCACTGGTAGGACTAATGAGCTTCTGAAGACGGGAGTGTAAATGCTTCAGAATCTCAGAGGTGCAACTCAGTGCCACTCAGACAGTTCTTAGACAACTAAATTCACCAAACGTCTTGATCAACAAAATAGGCAATTAAAATTGAGTCCTTCCTGTTGGTCTTTGTCCTATAAGAAGATGTTTCTGTTTTGTATGGGTGATTTTTATATTTTGGAACTTGGACTCTGTGGCTATGTAGACCTTGTAAATATAGATGTATTGGGATTAAATGGGAGGTGGTCGGGAAAAGCAACAGTTCACGTGGGATTCAGTGTTTTCAGAGATTACTTACAAATCTTTTAATTGAAGGTTATATATGAAAAATGAATACAGATCTATTGTTATAAACTTTCACCTTTATTTTCCTGATTTAGTATAGACATCTGTTACTCCTCATATGTTGTAAAGATGATTATAAATATTCATGCTTTTTCTCTAGCTACAGCTACAAATGCTTCTTTGTCCTCACTTAGAGGTTCCTCTGCCAGAATCAATAACATCCAGATCAATGAAATATTTTTAAAAATGTAGATTGTTCAGCTTTATGGTCCTGACTTGCTAATGATTTGTAATGAAGTGTTTAACAGAAATGAACACAGGCCTTGGTATGGATTGTCAGACAGATATTTAGCAAGATGGATTCTGTGAAGGGAAGTGAAGGATAATGAAGCCTGAAAATAATAGAAAACTGTGGACAAAGCACTGAGGGTGATAACAAATGAACATGACTCCCATAGAACAGGGTCAGATGCTGGTGTCTGAATCATATGATGGAAAGTAACAAGGTTAGGCACAGAAAACCAGAAGGAATTATAACTTTGGCAGATTGACATGCTACGAATATTGAACAGTAGGTAGAGACGAGTGCTATTTATAACAGTATTTTTTCTCCCATGAGAAATAGCAGCAAACAATACAGACATGATTATGTAGATGATAAAAGATGCAGTATTTCTTAGTATTGTGAAATACAGTAGCAAAAATACTATGATCTGGTTGGTTCACCTTATTTTCTGCATGTCATAGAACTAGATAAAGTAGAAGAGAAGACAGACATAAAAATTGGGTGATACAGGGAAACATAAATTTTAGCTATTAATAAAGCCAAATAGTGCAGGAATGAAATTCAATTTATTTAACATTAAATATCTATAGTACAGATGTCTACACATGAACCAGTTGATGAGAATACTTTTGTAGTGAATGGAGAGAAAATCAGTGGGACATGGTTCACCTAATTATTTACTTCTCTAAGCCAGATGAATTGTACTGTAGAGATGACTCTGCTGACAACAGAGCAAATCTGGAAATCTATATCAGCTTTTGATGTGTGTGGTGCAGACTTCTAAGGACAGGTGGACGGAATCCAGTATTCTGTTTTTCAGAGGAAAAATGAGCTTGAGAATGGAAGCTAGGAATAAAGTAATGAGTTGTCATAATTGTATCACCTGAAACTTGTTCACTAGATGAAAGAAAAAATGGCAGAAACATAGAGTTGATGCAAAAGCCGTGTGATAAAACTACTTTTCAGAGAGATGTTAATCTAATTACCAAGAGCAGCAAAAAGGATATGTTATTTAATATTAAAATCAGTCTATTGTTTTGTGTCTGCTTTAAAATCAGTGAAAGGAGAAGTTAAGGAGTTCTCCCTCATATACAAAGAGATTGTATAGACTTCTTTTTCTTACAGTGTGCTGATTTTAATTAAGACACATCCAAATTACAAAATCTCCTTACAGATAAAACTGTTAACACTGGCAAAAGATGGTTAAGATGCACCTTGCCAAGGAAGATTTTCAATTACACCAATATGAAAACAACTTTAAAATTGAAAAAAGCCGTAGGTTATAAAGCTGATAATGGGAAAGGAGGAGAGGAGGAAATACCAATAAAGAATAATCTCTGGAAAAGTGAGAAAAAAATTCATTTCAAAACGTATACTGAAGCCAATAGGAAAAAACTGTTAGTAACATATAAATGCCAAATATAACATATTGTATGTCTGTACAACAGAAAGACAAATGATTCTGTCAATAATTGATGAAGTGATGTGTTGACAAGATTGGGGAACAGAATATTATGCAAAAAAAAAAATCTAAAAAAGAAGAAAGAATGCACGTGGAAGAAAGCAATAGTACATCCAAGATTATTATTTGCAACTCAGGTGATGTGATGAGATTAACTGGGAAAAGGAATTAGATGTGGTAGAAAAGTATTCTATCTAATTCTAGAGGTTTAATGGAGCCCAATAAGATAATGCTAGTTTTTAGTAGTCAGTTGCCAACAATCTGCTAAGAATGGGAATGATTCTGAAAATCATGGCTACAGAGATGAGGAAAGAGTTATATAATTCATTGTACTGTAGCATTCACCCAGTACATCATTATAGCATCTATTGGTCCAGTGCAAATGACCAAGCAGTTCCTGGGAAGAATTCAATGTTTTTTCAGAAATGTATGTAAAATCATTTAAGATTAGACTGAGAAAGAAATCAGAATGAAAATGTAGATAGAAAGCAGGAAAATAGATTTGAAAGAGATGATTTTGAAAGTTTAATGTGAGGTTGTCTTTCACGACTTACTGTGATGGCCTGTTTAGGGATCTGAGCAGATCCACATCAAATCCTTGCAAGACTTACTGCTCTGAGATTATAGTAAGGAAAGTATACAAAATAAGATTGGGAAGAGTTTGAATAATATAGAGAATCCCACTGTATTATATTAGAGATAAGAATATGAAATAAAAATTATTTTGAATTATGAAGATACAGTTACGAAGGCAGATAATGCATTCTTAATTTGTTTGAAGAGGATAATGACAAAGACAGGGACCTAGTATGAGGTTTCTCTGAACTGGTACACAATTTATTTCTTCTCTGGTATCTGAAAACACATATACTCCGTCCTTTTAGAAAACGTTCCAGTTATTAGCCTGTAGATGCATCAGATTACACATATAATTTTATTTTTATTGCCTCAGTTCCTGAGATTATTCTGCCATGTCATATTCAATATTGTTTCATAGTACTCATGCATCCCATCTTCACACTGTTAATGTATTTCATTAACATATTCTTAATTTGCAGGTGTATTCACTGGTGAAAACACTACCTAAATTTTCACAAGATAGTCTGTGAAGAACTATACTGGGAACCCACCAGTACCCAGAAAGTTTCAGCACAATGTTTGATGTTCTTTTTAATTACTTCCTTGTCCACTTTACAGTCCAACATCTTCTTTACAGATCCACATCTTCTCCATTTTAATCAGCCATTTCCTATAGAATAAAAGTCTGAAATCCAAAGAGATTATATCTGTCATACTTTATGTGTAAAGTAAATAACTTATCTGTCAAAGGAAGATAGCAGGATCATTGGCATAATTCACTCCTGTATCTTCTAAAGAAATTACTACGGGTAGAATAACTATTGATCCTGAAAATGCAGCATGAAGTAATATGTCAATAAAGTATAAAAAGATAAATTAAGAATCAATTTGAAGAAATAAGAGATTTACTAGTAGCTAAATGATTCTAGCACAAAACACATTCTAGCTTTTGTGTATCTAGAGTCGAAATAACATTGTAGAAAACCTGACCTCAGTGGGTTTTTTGTTGTTGTTCTTTCTTTTTTTTTCAAACCTAGAGGACATCAGACAGTGAACAAGGTTTTCTGAAGCACTGATTTTAGAGCTGTGTCTGCCTGTTGGCAAACTGGATTAAACCAGTGGTACCTGGAGACATGTTAATGAATTTCAGATTAACTCAAATGCTAAACCCAATGCCACAGTTAAGAAAAGAGTGCCAATCATTGCCCCTTTTCCACTGGCACAATTTATTCTGTAGATTTCTATTGTAGCAGTATTATCTAGTGAGGATTCCAATCTAGTATTATCTAGTGAGGAACCAATTAATTGCTAAATGAATCCTTAAAGAGCAGCTCACAGGATTGAGAAAAAGGACTGCAATGGAATATTCAGCCCATTCCATTGTTAATATTCTCAGGTTGTATCATTTTGTCTGCAACAGTCTGTAGTATCATGTCTGTCATTCCTGAACAAGGGTCTTCTAAAAAGTAGCACTTCCCCCCTGGAAGTCAAATTTTATTTAAAATTGACCATATTTTGGTTGTAAGGTTGGAGCCAGAGGGTTGTGGTCCATAGATCTATGTCCAGGTGGAGGCCGGTGATGAGTGGTATCCCCCAGAGGTCTGTCTTGGAACTGATGCTCTTTAATAACTTTATCAATGACATAGATGATGGGATTGAGTACACCCTCCACAAGTTTGCAGATGACACCAAATGGAGTCGTGCAATTGATACAGCAGAAGAAAGGGATCCCACCCAAAGGGACCTGGACAAGCTCAAATGATGTGCCCATGTGAACCTAATGAGGTTCAACACAGCAAAGTGCAAGGTCTTACACTTGGGTCCAGACAATCCGAGATACATGTACAGACTGGAAGAAGAGCACCTTGAGAGCAGCCCTGCCAAGAAGAAATAAGGGGTCCTGGTAGATGAAAAACTTAACATGAGCCAACAGTGTGCACTTGCAGACTGGAAGACCAACAGTATCCTGGGCTGCAAAAAAGAAGGAAATCAGCTTTTTATGTGAGTAGGTAGTAATAGGACAAGGGGGAATGGTTTTAAACAGCAAGAGGGGAGATTTAGATTAGATGTCAGTGGAAATTTTTCACTGAGAGGATGGTGAGGTGCTGGAACAGGCTGCTCAGAAAAGTTGTGGGTGCCCCGTCCCTGGAGGTGTTAAAGGCCAGGTTGGATGGGGACCTAGACAAACTGATCTAGTGTCTAATCTAGTGGTTGTCAACCCTGACTATGGAAGGGGGATTGGAACTAAATGATCTTTAAGGTCCCTTCCAACCCAAGCCATTCTATGATTCTATAATATTATATTCTTTTCTGGCAATGTTCAGTGCATGGTCAAGATTTATCTATAATACACAAGCTCTGTGGAATTTCAGCAAAGCTTTTCACTCTATGTGATATGATTTTTTTTCATTGTTTCATTGATGTATGTTGTATTGTTTGTCTGTTTTTCTGTTGCATCAGCTGCAATTGTCAGTAACATTGTTGGCTTCATTCCATTGTGGTAATATCTAGCTTTTGTAAGCTTTAAAAAAATGGAAGAAAATTTCCTGTCAGTTTCTAGTTATAATCTACAGCTACATTTTTACAGAGATGGAGACATTTGTTTCTATTTACACACATATTCAGCTATCTATCTGGTTTATTATTCAAGTTTTGTTTCTAATAAGAACCATGCATATTGTAACAGTACCTTGACTACAGATCTAATTTCTTAAATGCCTGATCCTTTGTTAGCTCCTCTAACACAGCTATTGAAGGCTGAGCTCTTGAATCATTTCCAATGGGCTGACAACAATTAATTATATGAGTGTTTCATGGATCACCTCCCTTTCTCATTCCAAACAGTGTACACTGGATTGCATGACATCACACAGACACTGCATGCATAGAATTATAATATCCTTTTGCATTTGGAGATGAGGTTCATGAAACATATTAGGATGATTTTTCATATATTCTTCGTTTGATACTTAACAGTGGGAAATGAGGCATCAAAGATGGCTCCCTATGGCTGTTTTACACTTGTCCTGCATTGGTGATGCAGCCAAATGGCTGAAAATATTCATGTCATTTGCCTTGATCATTTTCAGCTTTCTAAAATCTAGGGTCACTGGAGCCTAGAAATAGAGCTACAGTTCACAAAATCACAGAACAGTTGAATACTGAACAAGCTGGCCTCTGGAGGTGTCTAGTCCAGAGTAGACCAAGCCACAGCAGGTTGTTCAGGTCTGCATCCGGAGGACACTCCACAACCTCTCTGGCCAACCTATTCCATAGTTTGACTGCTTGCACACTAAGAACGCTTTTTCTTTTGCTTTAACAGAATTTCCTTTGTTTCAGTTTGTATCTACTGTCTCTTGCCCCATAACTAGCCGTTACTAAGGAGAGTCTGTCTCTATCATATTTCCCAAAAAGATATTTAAATACAATGAAGAGATTCACTCCTGCAACTTCTCTTCTCCAGGCTGAGTGGTCCCAGCTGTCTCAGCCTTTCTTCATAGGACAGATGCTCCATTTCCTTAATCAACTCTGTGAGACTCCACTGGACTCTCCCCAGTGTGTCCTTGTCTGGAGAAGTCCAGAAATGGACACAGAATCACAGAAATTGCAGTGGTTGGAAGGGGCCTCTAGAGATCATCAATTCCAACCCTCCTGCTAAAGCAGGCATCCTACATTAGGTTGCACGGGTAGACATCCAGAAGGGTCTTGAATATTTCTGAAGAAGGAGACTCCACAACCTCGCTGTGCAGCCTGTTCCAGCGCTCTGTCACCCTGACTGTGAAGAAATTCTTGCACATTTGTGTGAAACTTCCTGTGTTCCAGTTTTTGGCCATTGACACTTGTACTGTCACCACACAACACTGAAAAGAGTGTGGCCTCACCCAGTTGCCTCCCACACTTTAGGTATATATAAACATTGATCAGATCCCCTCTCAGTCTTCTCCAGACTGCACAGACCGAGGTCTCTCTGCTTTTCCTCATAAGGCCCTCTGGGCACTTTATCATATTTGTCACCCTCCACTGGACTCTTTCTAGGAGATCCCTGTCTTTTTTGAACTGGGAAGCTGAGAACTGGAAACAATACTCCAGATGTGGCCTCACCAGGGCAGAGTAGAGGGGCAGTCCAGCTTTGGTCTCAGCAGTGCTCAGGAAAGGGGAAGAATTATCCCCTTCATGTTCAAACTCAGCCCTTTGTCAGCTGCCAGGACACTGTCTCTGTCTTGTAGTTGAAGATCTACAGGCAGAGAAGTAGCTTTGCTCTTGCTGTTGAAAGTCTCATGAGAGTGTCCATTTCCAAACACAGTAAGCCCAGACCCTGCCTGTGCCGTCTTTAGCACAGCGACTCTACTTGGTGACACAGAAGCTCACAAGCAAACACCTGCTCAGACAGGGACTGTGTCACCCTCTGCCCACAGCTTCAGCAAAAAGCTGAGGAGAGGCATCCTCCCTCAGTATCTCAGCCTGTTGTTGGCTCTAGTGTGCTGGGATAGTTGTTCAGGTGCTTGCTGGGGACACACCACCACCAATTCTGCTGAGTTCATGAATGCTTCCTTCAGTAGCAGAGCTTCTGACCCTCTTTTGTGAACCTTCTGCAGAAAACTTGAAGCTGCACCTTAGGCTAGCCTTCACATCCACCTCTCCCAGCACTCACTAAATTTGACCCTCTCTGCTAGGAGTCAACTCAAAGCATCCTCTGATCAGGAGCAGCTTCTGAAATTTCCAGTGTTTACTGGAAGTTTCAGCTCCACCATAGCTGCCTTCCCCTGGAGTAGCAGGCACCCTACTCCTGTCCTCAGGAATCCCCAGACATCTCAGGAGGACTTCTCAGAAAGTCTAAAAGCAGAGCCCAAAAAACCTTGAGCAAGCTGCTGCATGTGCTGGCTGTCTCTGTTGACTGTGGTCTGCCCTAATATTTTGTCCTAGTTTCTAACAGAAGTTACGCTTCTCGTAGTGTCTAGTATGAATTTATCTTGTACCTCCGAGATACTGATAACATCCTGGCAGTGTTGAACGGAGCTGAGGACATAACTCACTTCCGCATTCCTCTGCCAGTGAAATAGTTAAGGGGAGCATAAGGAGCTGGGAACTGGGAGGGGACAGGATCAGGGCAGCTGACCCAAATTGACCAAGGAGCTATTCCATCCCATATAACATCATGTGATTGGTTGCTGTGTTTTCCGGGTTCCGTTCGTTACGGAAGGGGGCAAGCTGGGAGGAAGGGTCACCAGTGGCTGTGAGCCCTTGCTCTGCGTATCCTCTTTATATAATTATATATATATATATGTACTGTTATTTCTTTTGTTCTCTTTACTATTTTAGTAAATAGCATTTATCTCAACCCACTCATTTTACTGCATATCTCTCTACTTCTCTCCCCCGTCCCATTT
Organism: Penelope pileata; assembly: GCA_013396635.1. NCBI lineage: Eukaryota > Metazoa > Chordata > Aves > Galliformes > Cracidae > Penelope > Penelope pileata. The sequence goes on along the minus strand of WBMW01002163.1, from coordinate 140,227 downwards.
GGGGAGGGGGGAGAGTGAGTGAATAACTGTGTGGAACTCAGCTATCTGCTGATATAAACCATAACATATTTCTATTCCTTTGATACGTTTTTACTCCAAGAATAGAAAAACTATAAGAAATCTACATGCCTATTTTTGTCTGCATTTAGGTTCTTCTGTGGTGCGGCAATATTTTCTGAGTTTTGCATGTGTGTGAATGCTATCTGGTATTGCATCATGTAATCATTATTACTTTACGTAATTGCAGGACATTGACAGATGGGCTTTCTGTTTACATGTAATCAAACTAGCTCACTCTTCTTCGTGATGAGTAGTACCTTACTTGACAAGGCTAGAGATTTCGTTCTACAGGAAAAATCAGGTAATATGCAGAAACATATTCATAGTTTTATTTAGGATATATTGCTGATGAAATATTGAGACTGATGCTATTATACTGCATTATTGTTGTGCAGTTCTTCAGTGTTGCAGTATTATCACCCCATGATCATTTAATTTACCTGGTAAATCTTTTAGTGGACTTCAAGGAAAATGAATGTCAAGTTTATGTTTTGGAATATCAGATTATATTAAATCAGATTTTAAAATCCAGGTGAAAAACCTTTCCTCTAGCCAAGCACTTAAGAATTTCCTTGAGGCATAAAATTGCAGTTATGAAGCAAGTCATCTATTGACTTGCTGAATTTAGTGACACAGCCCACATAAAGCTATGCATATGCCTAATTACTTTGTTAACTTTCATCTTAATGGAATTGTATGTAGCACAGAGCTAGAAAATACGTAATAAGGATGCATTTTAAGCATAACAACAGCTATTCATTTGAACAAATTGAAAGAGTTGTGATGTGAAACTGCCTGGAATTAATTATTTGAATATCTTTTCCTTTAGGAAGATCTAAGTAACAAAAGATTTGCGTACATATAGTAAAGAGGAGATACAAATGCTAAAGATCACAATACTATTTCAGCTGACAAACAAAGTGGTCTTTTTATGGATAGGTGTTATCTGCTCCATGTTTACAACTGATGGGCTTTATACAGAGTTGAAGATATGCCCTTTTATTAACTTGCTTACAGGTTTATAATGAAAGGTGATAGTTTTTAGATGGAATTATACGCATTTTCTGTTAAAGGAAAATTATGTAGTAAGAACCATCAAAATGATGGGACATGAGCAGAGACTTAAAAGAAAGAAAGGAGGAGGATGGCAGCAGCTATAACTCATACCTTCTGCTTTGAAAAAACCTCCTCGCAGCTCCTTACCTACTACGAAAACAGCAGTAGCTGTTCGTGGAGATGTAACAGATTCATAATTTATAGATATTTTGTCAGTCATCCCTATCTGCAGGCTTGGGGAGTTCATTTTCTGAAAGAGTAGGACATAGTCTCTGTTGCTGGAAGAGTGAACTTCAAACTAATATCTTCCTCATAGTGCTCCATACTTGTTCTTGTTATTAACATTATTAATGGATAAGTCACTTAAAACTCTTTTTAAAAAAAAAAAAAAAAAAAAATGAGAAAAAAAAGGGAATGTAATTTAATTAAAATTTCTATTGATTGCAAGTTCATAGATTTTAGCCTTAAGTTCTAATGCAAAATTAAATCACTTCTTGGGCAGACTTACGTATTTCCAATGGATTCACATCAGACATAGAGGTGTTTGAGTCAGCAGTGTAGTGACAACTGAAATCTGAATCAGAATCACTTTTGAAACTTGCCAGACAGCTTTCTTCAGGTTTTCAACAGTGGAACATTTTTCCTTCTATTCCAGATATGTAATGCTGTGAATCTCCGAACATTTAAAACAAAACCTATGAAAAAGATGACTTTTTTTAATTATTATTTTTTTTAATGGAATCACTGTTACAGTTCATTAAGCAATAATGTGTAAATGTAACTGTAAGGCCAAATGATACTGTTAACCACCCATCAGTTTTATTCTTTAGTAGAAATCTTTATTTTTAGATTCACATTGTTGTCCCTGACGTCTGTGTTAAAAATTTAGGTATCATTTCATAATTTTGATAGTTTCAGACCTTAAGTAAATGTCCTGGTCAAGTTTCACCAATGTTGAACATGCATGTTATTAGAAGTATGTTACATTATTGTATACTGTCCATAAGCTTCTGCTTGTGTAGTGACAGATAACTAACAATAAGTGCAACATATTAAAAATAATACAAAATGAATTTGGAAGTGATATTAAAGATCTGCCTGATCTATCTCGCTGCCAAAACAAGGATTAACTATACTGTTGTCACTCCTGGCAGATGCTTGTCCAACCTTTCTTGGAAAAAGTATGCTATGGAGATTTCACTGACCTTGAAGGTAATCCATTGCTTCAGTTACCTTCTGCTAAAGAATTTTTCCTTAGGTATAACTTAAGTGTTCAGTCTTGCAAATTAAAGTTATTATTCTGTGCCTTGGAATTATGATCTTATGTTTCCAACTTATTTTAAGATCACATCCACAGTGGACATGACAAGAGCCTCTTGACTTACGTCTTCTTTTTACATTTTTGAAGATTATCATATTACCTCTCAGTCTTCTCTTCTCTGGACTGAACAGACACAGTTCCTCGATCCTTTTATGATAGTGTTTGTCTTCTTAACCTCTCTTATGAAGCTTCTCTTGCTGTTCCATATCTTTACTAAAATGCTGTTCTCAAAATTGGATATGATATTCTAGTTAAGGCCTTGCTGGTGTTGAATAAAATGGAAGAGTGCTCCTTCATTTTTGTCAGAAAATAATCTCTTTATACCCTTCAGACTGTCATTTGTCTTAACACAACAGCATAAAATATTGTTGTGTTTGTCTTGTGACTATTAGAGCATCAGGCAATAATGGGATCCTATTGCTCTCCACTGCTTGTTCCTGTTCTGCAGTGATGTGTTTGATTTTTCTACCATGAAATGCACAGTTTGCTCTCATTTAAAATGATTTTTTTCAGAGGTTCAGGGTTTTTCAATTTATTGGGATCACTTTGATCTAATATGTTTGCAGCTCTATTAGCATGATGTCATATTCCAGATGTAATAACCATACTTTTGATTTCTTTATCTAGGCAATTAATGAAAAATATGTATATTCTGATATCCCTGTGGAACAGCACTGAAAGCTCTTGTCCAGTCTGACAGTGAGCTGTTAATAACCACACTGAGTACTTATTCCATACAGACAGTGTTTCCCTAGTTTGCTTACCAAAACATCATGTGACAGGGCATCAAAGGCTTTCTACAGTGAAGTTATATGACAGTATAGCTTTTCCTCTATCAAAAAGGCCTATTATGCTACCATGGAAGAAAGTTAGATTATATTGACATTCTTGATGAATCCATCATCACTGTTACTCATCTTCATATCTTTCGTATCTTGTGAGTGCTCGGAGAGTGTTTGATTATTTGTTCTATCATTTTTTAGGAACTGAAATAGAGCTGATTAGTCTTAAACTGTTTGTCTTTCTACCACATCTCTTACTCTAGGACAGAAACCACATTTACCCAATTTCACTTTCTTACAATTTGATCTTCCCTCACTGCTTATTAAGAACGTTATCTCTTAATAAGGAGAAATATAATTTGTTAAAATTTAATATATTTGAAAACTATGAGAGCAAACATTGTTTAAAACACATTAATTACAATGAAACTCATCTATTATTTGTAGTTCTCTGAATTCTGGCATTTAGAAATGTGAGGAATGAGGTAATGCATTATTCCATATAGCACATTGTTATATATGATAAATTATTTGGAAAATCTTAAAATTGTTTTAGAACAATAAAATATTTAGGAAATGCTTAAGAATCATGGAAGGTGCAGCAATAAGGCAAAGACAGAAGCACTCAAATCTTACAGTAATAAAGTTGACATTTAGGACTGATTTTTCCAAGGATAGAAACATCTGTAGTGCTCACAAAACTGGCATCAAACATCATATTGTGTCCAACTGTTCTAAGAAATTATGTCAACAAAACTTTCCTCCTTAGTCCTTTCCAGAAATTTTCAGCATTGATTTGCTTTTCAGCTTCCTCACAATGAACTTCCAGAGTATTCATATTCAGACTTGATAAGTGGATTGCACAGAATAATCACAGGCTGAGCAATGACTAGCTGGTCCCTATGAACTCATATTTTTATAACATCTAACAAAGAGTGAGTATTCCTTTAATAAACCATAGCACTTTATGAAGGAAACAGTCTCTAAAAGTTAATAATTCAGTAACATTAAAAGAAGAAACTGAAAATATTAGATGTATTTTCATCAGTAGCTAAAACAAACAAACAAAAGACAAGCTTATTAACAGTCATTCTTGAAGTACGGTGAGTTGGCAGAAGGGTGAAACGAGTAATACATGTCCATGACTGTCTTACTGCATCTCCACAGTGTTAGCTGTACTCGCATACCATTTAAAAACATGCTCTCTATAATCCTCTGGAAGTGAACAGAAAAGAAAAATGAAATTTCAGTCTTTTTTTTTTTTTTTTTTGCTTGCTGTGGAATCAGACTCCTTTTCAACTGTAATGTTGAACGATTTTAAATAGGTAATACTAAATAATGATGTGAATGTCCAGTTTATTAATACAACTGTATGATTAACATTTATTTACTTATTCTAAGTCTAACTTTATACTACATTTCCTTACTGGTTGTTTTTTGCTATTGCAAAGACTTATGTTCTATTTATTTTTTTGTTTCATGTGGCTAGAAAAGATAAACTGATAAGGGAAAAAGAAGATTATATTCACAGTAAAAAAAATAGTCAAAAAAAAACAACAAAAACCTCTGAAATAATAATACAATCAACAAAAAATAGTGAAATGATACCAATCCATCATTTTTACAAAATTCATGATAGCTGAGGGGAGGTAAATGGTTCTGTTCATAGTGGCATTTCTGTCTATCTAGATTATTTTTGGCTAGCATTTTCTCTAAGAGCATAACATTTGAGCTGTGGAGAGTCTGTAATGTGAATTTTTATGACTGGGTTCTTTGTGAAATCATCCATGTGAAATGTTTGCTAATGTTTGCTATTACTGATGCACCACCAACTACTATTCAGGACCAGTGCAATCTGCAATAGATTTTCTTTAAATACTCTGTATTTCTGTATCTCATTTTCATCCTGACAGTTTTCTCTAAAACTTATAAACCCTCTATCTCTGCAAAGGGAGGATTAAAAACAAAACAAAAAGTAAATGAAAAATTTGTTTAATTGCTTCAGTAGTAGTAGTTTTTGAAGCGACAAATTATTTTTAGATGGACATTTTAAGAGAGTTTACTTCTATACTTTCAGAGCTTCAGGCAAAAATTATTAAAGTGATATTTTGGATTTCTGTAGGAAGCACTTAAGAGCAGGCGCCACTATTACCATTAATAATTTTCTGAAATACATTTTTATGCTCTGCTTTTCATGGTGTTTTCTGCATTTGCGATCCTAAAAATGATAGCTTGCTCAACGTATATGTAGATATTTTAATCTTTCAAGCAAAAATATCGATGCAAAGTTTTGCATGTACTTTTACTCTCTAATAAAAACTGGAGATACGGGAGATGGCCATGCATTTGCTGAAGTCTTAGATGTGCTATAGTAATAAATAATAATCCTTTGCTGCTAATAGTTTCAACTGGATTTAGTTTCTTTTTACATACACATATATATGCTAGTATTTAATCTCCCTTCAGGTATAAAGAACAGCCATAAAAACTAAATCCACTTTCTGCTAAGTGAACAAATAGACATGCATACTTTCAAAAGGAGGAATAACACTATTTTTCCAATAACGAATGGCTTTGCATACTAATGTGAAGACTACTGACAGCCTGCTGGAGGTGAGGAGGAATTAGCATCAGCACTCATTTGAGCATTGCCTGTCTGAAGTAACGTGCTGAGGCTCCAGTGCAGCAAAGTCATATTCCAGTGCAGCCACTGCCACAGTCATCCTTGCCAACCATAGACTGAAACCTTTTTTCTCACCTGATCCATATGAAATGGAAGGCTTTTGCAAGTATACTAGAAATATAGAAAACGAGCACCCTCAAACAGTAAGTGAGCATCAGACCTGCTTTTTTAAAGAGGATTTCAAACAGTCTGCTCACATTGATACCTGAGTTCTGTTCTTTCATTGCTGCGAAAATTACTTATAAATGAATTTTTCAATTTGCCTTTTGCTTCTCCACCAAAACAGTGTTGTCAGTTGTTTTTATGACTAGTCAAAACAAGTTTGTCCTTTGAATGTCTTGCAAGCTATCTGATTCAGCAGGATCTTTTTTAAGGAAGAAAAAGGGTTTCATAAACCCTGATACACAAATTATGCAGCACATAAATAAGGCTGTATTGATACCATGACATTTCTGATTTCTCTTCTTCAGCACCTGGATATTTTTTTTTATTTGATGAACAAATAATATAAAACTTTCCAGTCTATGCTACATTATTATTCTGAGAATAATGAGTGTGGTAGGTTTATAGCTATCATTGTAGCTTAAATCTCTGTAAAATAACTCATTAATTAGACTTGACTGGCTCTGTATAACGTCTCAGACTGCTGATGAATAAGATAAATAAGAACCCTAAGTCTTAGACCAAGGATTTTCTTATTTCCACAAGATCTTTTCATTCTGGGGGATGAAATAGTATCCATTGTCTAACTTTACTATAAAAATAAAATTTCCCTTGCCCCAGTGTGTTTTGGGACAGCACCATTCTCAGATAGGATATGTAGATGAGATTGAGAGAATTTTGAGAAAATCCTTTTCACTTCAAAATGCTGTAGCACTGAATTCTTGTATCTTATAAGTCCCATTATGATTTCAAAAATAATCACAGCTCTGATTCAAACTCAGTGCAGTTTGAACAGTGGTAATGGTCACATTCGTATAGCAGATCTTGCCCTCCTTGTCTAAGGGAATGACATGGAGATTGCAGTTGTTTGCCTTCTGAGTTTCACAGAAAATTAAGTTCTAATTAATTTTATTTACTAAAGATGCACTTAATTGTGTTTGAGGAACAGGAAGAAAGTAATGTAATTCTTTGTTGCATAAGAAGTTTGAAGGAAAGCACAAAAAATGTTTTATGGTGGGAAGTGGAGACTGAGTTAAAGTCCAGCACCTGCTATAGCTTTCTGGACTGATGTATCTTGTTGGGATGCTGCATATCATTTATGTCACGCTGAATAAAAGAACCACAATGATTTAAATGGATATCATCATTGTCTTTAGTTCAGAAATTCAACATGACAGGAGGTGTCTAAAATAATCTTGGGGCAGGAGGAATCAATTATAGTGCCCCTACTTAGAAAGTGGCTTTACTGTTTTTATATGATGTATGTGGATTGTCCAAGCACTTTATTAACATTTTAATGCTTATATATGACTGACATTATGCTATCATAATTCTGCACTTCTCATACTGTATTTATAATTTCTCCTGCCTTCTCTTTGAACATTTNAAAAAAAAAAAGAAATCTCATTTGTCTACACAGAATTATGCATTTGTGCACTACCTGCATTCTAGAAATCTCCAGTTGAGCAATGATATTAATCTGTGGAGGCAAAAATTTACTCAGGGTGCAACTGTTATCTGCAGATCGAAGAGAAAATCCAGATTTGGTAGTAATTTATAAAATCTTTTAATGTGTTTTGGGGTCTTTTGTCTTGACATTCATTGGTTTTCTCCTAGCTGTTTCTCTAAAATGTCCTAGAAATGCATGCCTCTTTTTTGCACTTGCAGAATTCACACCTGAGAATCAATATATGTTGCTCGGGAGGAATGATACACTCATATCTGCGTGCTTCTAAGTGCTTTAAGGGTATCTCACAAAATCTGTGCTCTTAAACATAGGGTTTGTTTGTTTGTTTTTTCTTTTTTGAAAAAGCGATTTATATCTTTGAAAAAATTTATCAGCAGAAGAGTAACTACAGTTCCAAAGTGGGAAATCAAGAGATTTCCCTCAAATCACCATGAAGTACGAGGATTAGTAGATTCAGTAGCAGTTAAGAAATGTTTGTGTTATTAATTTAATTGATCTATTTCCAAAAAAAATATACGTATTTCACCCAAATTTTGCAATGAGCCTGGAAAACATAGGTGGCATAATTCTGATCATGCAAGTGTATACTTGAAATTACACTATTCAAATCAGGAGTGGGATCTAGATCCTCGGGATGCTGTATGTATTACATCTGTCCATTTACCTTCAAGATACATTAAATTCATTGCATTTGTTTTAACTGCTCTCATTCTCCTTCTTGTTTGAGGAAGCCCTTGGGCAGAAATTGTATGTTGTCAAGACACAGAGCTAATTCATGTCGTTAATTCACCACACAGAATGTAAAAGCCCAGTGTCTCAGATAGGAAAGGGGATGTCACTGGAGTAATTAAATGTTTTAAAAAGCAAACTGAAAGCTGTAATATCCATTGATTGCATAAATATCACAAGTAATGAAGAAAGGGATATTATGATAAACTGATGGTGAGGGTGTCAATGAAGATAATTTTATGAATCTGAGACTGCAGTCTAATTTCTCCAAATCTGAGAACTCTGAACAAAATTCAACCATTGCATATTTTTCTTGAGTTTTTCTCAGGCATGAGACTGTCTTTTATCCCAGCTGCTTCTTGTTGCACAGTTACACCCACTTTTTGCTAACATATGTTTGTATGATAGCATGTTAAATCGTGCTGGTGCTCAGTGAGGTTACTCATGCAGTGAGCAGTCCACAGCAGAGGTGTGAAAGAACTGCTAGCACTGCCGACTGTCAGTGGCCTTCATTTAAACTGAGGCGGACATTAACATCTGTGTAGGTTTGTTTCTGAGCTGACACCAGCAAACATCAAATACATAGTTGTGGAAATCAATATAGTTATACTAACACATTGGTATTATTGCTTGTTACAGGATTGTAAGGCCTGAACTTGTCCTGTTTCTCTGATTTCAGTGAGAACAGTGCCTGCACAGAGTTGAATAAGACCTAATTTGCTCGTTCTCTGCCTGATCTATTTATATACTATTCATGTGATTACATGTTATTGAAGATTGCAGAGGTCTCCAAGATACTGACTTTGTCTTAGTTTCTAGCTGAGACAGAAATCTCTTTCCTCATAGTATCTGATATGAAGCCATGTTTTGGTTCTAGAAGCAAAACCGGCTGATAACGTATTGATTGTTTATACTAGTTGCCTGGCAATGTTGAACAGATCCAAGGACATTTAAGTCTTTCAGCTTCTTGTATTGCTCTGCTAGCAAAGGGGCTGGGGGTGGCACAAGGAGCTGGGAGGGGAGAGAAACAGGGCAGTTGACCAAACTGACCAAAGGGATATTCCATACCATATTACATCATATGATATAAGGAAGGGGTGTTAGCCAGGGAGGGGCTGCTGCTTGGGGACTGGCTGGGAAATGGTCAGTGGGTGGTGAGCCCTTGCTTTGTGGATCATTTTTTGTTGTGTGTGCATATATATTTATAATTACTGTTATTTCTTTTCCTTCCTTTGCTGTCTTAGTAAATACCTTTTATCCCAACCCACAAGTTCTACTGTATTTTCTCCTAACTCTTTCCCCCATCCCACATGGGAGTGGGGGGTAAGTGAACAACTCTGTGGGACTTAGCTATTTGCTGGGTCAAACCACAATAACTTCTATGGAGAAAGGTGTTAGTATTATGATAATTAATTTACTTTCCTCATCTATGTGATGCTAGCAAAGCTCACAAAAGAAACAGATAAATATTTTCTCATAGTAACATGGAGCTTGGATACAGACAGTAATGCCCAAACTGTTACACTCTGCGTCTGGTCTCTGATATGCAAATTAATGAGAGTTTTGATAGTTGCTTTATTTTTACTCATGGTGATAACTGTTTCAGTGACCTTAAATCAGATTTTGTGCACCAACTCAAGGAACACATAGTGGTTTAAATTCTGAGGGTTTTTTTTGCTTTTGAAAATGATAGTTGCCAAGTTATTCATTTCTTTCACTGTCTTGTAGAGTCAGTGTTGGTATAGAAAAATACTTATGAGTAATACTTGCTTCTTTTTATCTTTATGACATTTCCCCTAGAATTGTGAGGTTTAATTTCATTGTGAGGTGCTCCTCTAGGCGCAACAATGAATTTCAAATTATGGTAATGGGAGGACAAAAGTTCTCTTATTTTAGTCCTCCAGTTTCCTCCTGCCTCCTAACAGCACTCTCATTTTCTGAAAGTGGCCTCCTTGCCCAAATAATACCTTCAGTTACATGAAAATAAGGATCAATACTTGCAGTTCTGCTTTCTTCCTCTCCTCAAAGATAATAATCTCTTTATCTGAGTTTTGTCTCCCAATAATAAATGAATGTGTGCTTTGGTCTACTCTGCTTTCCTTAATGCTGAAAATGGGACATCCTGGCAAACCTTAAACAAGTTAAGATTAATACAGAGAATATTTGCACTGGAAATTGTGATACAATTTAGTTATATGTTGCCATTCTGCTTTGACTCATTTACCTACAGTTATCTATGCCAGGATTAAATCCAGAGGACTGAAATTTTGAGTGCTATGGGAAAAAATAAATCAGTATGTGGATACTGTATCTCAACAGTCATTGTATGATACAAATGTGAAATCAAATTGATATGGTAAACTTCTGGATAATGCCTATGCTACTATGAATAACTTTTTCCTTTACTGTGTTCAAATAGCGCTGTCAGAAAATAGAGCAGGGTGAATATCAGGAGGTTGTTTATGCCATTCTTCTACTACTGAGCAGGGGAAATGTGTTTAAAAAACACACCTCCTTACCTTCAGCCTACTTTTATCACATTTTACTGTTTAAATCAGATGAACTGCCTGCAAACCAGGTACTGCTCTGGTCAGAATTAAGTCATGTTTGTTTGATAAATATGTTCTACAATGCTTTCCCTGAAAACTCCGGCAATATTCTATTGCTGGATTTTAAACACTTCAACCTTATTTCACAAACCCACTCTGGAATTACTGTCACTTGGATGTCAAACCTTTTATCACTGCCATCCTGGAGAAGCATGTTGGGAGAATGCTTAAGACAGAGCCTTGAAAATTTTATTTTGCACAGAAAATGTTGCTTGAACCAGAATTAGTTTCCTGTTACCCTAGGCAGAATTATGAAGGAAGTTTAATCATAAAAGTAATAATCAGGATGAGCAACAAGGAGAAGAAGGAAGTAAGGAAGAAATAAGGAAGGAGCAAGAACTGACAACTGAAATAAATTTTTAACTTAACTTTGGGAGGTCTAGATTTATCTTCTTATATAATTCAGCACAACTTGTCACTGAAATACCCTGAGATTTTTATTTTAGATAGAAGTTGAACCTTGTTATAGGAATCTCTAGTTAAGTGAGGTTACAAGGTGAAACTGTAGCATCATTTGTAACTGGATTCAGGTTACATTGTGTTATAAATCACACTAATAATTCATTTGAGAATTTAAGGACAAATACGCAAACAATCCTGTTATGTATCACTAACTACAGAATTAAAAAAAAAAATCACAGGAAAAGATCAAACTTAATTAAATATAGATTCTGATAGGTTGATAAGGAGGGTATCAAAACTACAATGCTGCTCTTTCTTAAAGTTGCACCGACCTCCTTCTCAGAGTCTCATGCTAAAGGTTATGGAATTTGATTCTAAGAGGCTGCTGTGCTGACACTCTTGGTTTTTCTCTTGCTTTAGCCAGGGTCCTCACAGGCATTTATAGAACCGGATGAAACAGAGATAAGCCTGTAGGGTAATAGAGGGAGCAACAGTATGTAGTTCCGTTGTCATGATTTTATTGCTTGCTTAAATGCTTGGACTTAATATAAAATCAAATCTGGTAACTGATCTTGTTTAAGAAATATATGTTATTATGCCATGTTTGTTTTTTTCCAGGTTGGCCTGTTTAAGAGTTGCTAAAAAATGTTTTCATTTGGAATGCTGCAATGATTTAAGACCTAATTGTGCAGTTATGCTCTTACAAGCACAGTTCAATAAAGTGATTAATTACATGGTGCTTTTTCATAAAGATGACTTGCAATGTGGAAAAATCTCATAAAATTATTTGGCAATAACACTTTTCAAAGTAAATCAATGTCAATAGTGCCTGGTTGGGATAATGCCTCTATACAGTTTTTAATAGACTTTGCTTACACTCTTGTGTTTAGCCTATGTTTCCTTGTGTTTATAAATACTGCACACTATGTTTTATAAACATATTTATTGGAGATAATGTTTGGAGATAATGTTTGTGATTCCAGAGCAAATAATTTTATTTCATTCCTTGTACAGATTAGCATCCGAATCCCATTAACTAGCCCTGAAACATTTACCTTTAGATATTTTTTTCCAGTTTTGAAAATGTGTAAGTATGCTAACCATATCTTTTTTTTTAGACATATAATGAGGAAAAAAAAATTCAGGCTAGCTGCTGACTTGCAACCCCTCAGTTGGGATAGTTATTTGCTGTTCAAACACATCAGAAAACATGCACTCTTGAAATGCTGTGATGTAAACTTGCCTTAAAAGCAGACTGGGAACAAACCTTTGCCTGGATCCTGAAGGAATTAGAATGTTGTGCCTTCTTAATAAGTTATTACATATGTTCAAGTTATTACCTTTTCAGAGAAGAAATTTTTAGTCCATCTGGAGAAAGCAGATAAAGTGAGATTCCATTACAGGAGTGCCATAGCCCTGACAGTCATGTGCAGTGGGTCCAAAATTGGTATTTATTACTGCTTTTTATTCATGGAGGCCATAATTCTTAAAACAGGAAGAAACACTATGGAATGAAAAAGAGCAGAGTGCGACTCAGCATTTTAATTAATGATGATCTATGTAGGTTTCTTCATAAGTTACCACCATTAGCTATGCATTTTTGCCAACAATGAACAAGAGACTGCATGCTATGCTCATAAAAATCTGCACAAGTTTGGAGATGACCCACTATTTCATAACTGCTATGGAGGCATTCTTGCCAAGAAAACGTCTATGCAGTCCATCTTTCATTGGCCCAAACAGACGGAGGTCAGAAGGTGCCAAATACAGACTGTACGGTGGGTGTGGTCAGACAGTCCGGCCAAGATTGACAGTGTGCTCCACAGTCTTCAAATCTGTATGGGGCCTGGATATCATGATGCAAGAGAAATATTGTATTCTTCTCTGGCCTAATTATGGAAGTTCTAGCCTTCAGCTTAGTCAGCACTGTGATATAGCAGTCAGAGTTGATGTTTTATCTGGATTCCAGGAAATCCAGAAGGATCACCCCTTTCTTATGCCAAAAGACAGTTCTCATCACTTTACCCATCAAGGGCTGCATCTTGAAATTTTTCTTCAGTGGGAAATTCACATCTTGCCACTCCATGGACTGCCATTTTGACTCTAGCTTGTAATGGTAACACCACATCTCATCAGCGGTAATGGTACAATCCAGGAAACTACCACCTTCAGCCTTGTATTGGTTCAATAAACCCTGACAAACTTGCATACAGTGTTCTTTCTGTTCCTGTGTGAGTGTTTGTGGGATCCACCTGGTGCAAACACTGCAATATTCCAGTGTTACAACCATCATTTCCAATGCATTGAAGCAAATATTCATCTCTGCACACAGTTCCTTTGTCACAATCCACTGATTTGTGCAGATGAGCTGATCAAGACGTTGTTCATTTCGTGGTGTGATGGTTGTGCATGTCCACGCAGAACGTGGCTTCTCTTTCACCACTGCTGAAATGCACCACCTCACTGTGCTCACATGCACTGTTTGTTCAGCAAGTGTCAATGAGTGGCCAGTGGGTGCCATTTTTTCTGCATGGAGGAATTCAATGACATGCCTGTGCTTCATACGCACTTCCATATCAGATGTCATTTTGTTGGACTGCCCCTCTGCTGCCATCTGTCGCACGGCAACAAAATGTAACGGAATATTTTTGGGAAGGTTCAACCTCTTCTGCCATCTCACCAACATTGGCCTCTGATGTTGTGGGCCAACATAATAAAATAGGAGGCATTAATTTCAGAGCAGCCTTTGTATAGCACAGTTTGAATGTATATATACACCCTCAAAGTGAAGCTTGATTTTGGTGCACAGATCTGTACGGTAGAAACAGACACACAAAAAAAAGAGCTGTGACCACTGATCCAGGTGGATGAAACTAAACTAGTAAGGCAGAATGAAGCAGCTGCTGTTGGACAGAACTTCAACTGTCAATTTTATTGACAACAGCTGACTGGCAATATTCTGGTAGGGGTGCATTGCCCAGTCAATAAATTTCCCAAAACTGAAATAGCATAAGGAAATCTTGAAATGCAACACTATGTTTATTTGAATTGCCTGTCCCTTTTCCTTCCAGCATCTGCGACATTTCCATATGCATACTGTGAAATGTTTTTCTTCTTTTTGTTTGTCATCAAGAAAGTTTTTATTTTGATACAAACATATGTTCTTGGGCCCAAAGTGCTCATTCTTCCAGTTGAAAAATAGCTTTGGTTTTCAGAAGCAAAGTAAATATCTGGGGGGAACCCACTAAATTGAAAAAGAAAAATGGGTAGGAACCATGACATTAGGATTTTCCATTAATGATTACTGAGACTTGAATTTTTCACAGTGAAAGCTGCTGCTATAGACGATGAAGGAAAGTGTTTCATTTATAAAGAAGATCGGTACATATCTTCAGTTCAAAATACACTTGAAATTAAATCCTCTAAAAAGATATATGATAGCACAATGCATTTGAACCCTATCTTCTGCAGAAAAGAAAATTAACATAATTGAATAATTCAAATTAGCTATTTATTTCAAAAGTTCTTTTTTTTTTTAATCTTTTTGAATGTTTTGTTTTGTTTAGAGAAAAATAGCCATGATGTAGGTTCAAAGAGCTTTTGTTTTAAAAAAAAAATCCATTTTATATTCTAACAATTTAAAGCATCAGTATTGTTTTACCTAACTTTACGCATTTAGTTTAATCTAGTCATAAAGACACCTTCTAAAGTGAATCAAAACCTTCAGAAATCTTCAGGGGGTGACTGGACTGCTTTTATTAGAAACCTATTTTAGAATAAGATGAATTATATTGTCTATCTCTTTCAATTGATTATTAAATAATTTAAATTAGACAGTCAAATGCGTGTGATGAATCCTACCAAATTCATTCTCCCTAATTCATCACAGACCATACAATTAAAAATGCCTCTTCTAGGGCCCAAAAACATGTATGTGAGGCATTTTACTTCAAAGTTGACTTTCCTTTACTTTTTCTAACCTAACCTACAATGTGTGTGACTCTTTTAATCAATGATAATTAATATCTGATTCAGTTCACTTTTTCTGGACAATTTTCACATATGTCAATACCTTGTATTTTATTTTTTCTACCACTTTAATTTTATTCCAATTTAAATTCTTCACTGACGTTAATTAAATTTGCCCTGGGCCTGGAAAACTGCAAAAATTTTTCAGGAGCTATCTTCTGAATTTGGCATCATATAATAATACCTTGCTAATGTGAGTATATGGTGTATACACTTAATGATATAAAATGGGACTTTTAGTGACATAAACATTGTATTGTCTGATTAAATAAAGTGTTTTATTATATTGACATTTCCCTATTGTAAACACAGATAAAGCACGTAAAGCAAGTACAGTTTGTATGTCATGGGAAAATCCAAAAAAATTGAGGGCAAATCCAAACATATTTGAGGGCATTTTTAGTTATACCCTAACAAAATCAAGAGTATCTGAGAAAAAAAATTACAAAAGATAGGGAATTTACCAAATCCATTCCTGTTTCAGTCTGTGAATTCAGATTCTGGACCCTATGGAAACAGTGTTTTTATTTTTTTTTTAACAAAAAGTCATTCTCTTAATGGACATAGAGTGGTGTCCTATTGTGCAGACTGAGACAATAATTTCAGACTCTCAGACTCGGGGTAGATAATAATCTGAACATTAGTTCATGGAAAAAAAATTATGCTAAGAAAACAAATGTGCTTCTAAATGTCTAAATTGAAGAAGAATAAGAAGTATAGTTAAAACTACTGTCTTAAGCATTTCTGGTTTTATCCCTGGAAGTCATTATCCTTTACTACTATTCATTGTTTAAAAATGGTGTTTGCATATTACAGTGACAAAGAATTGTTACAAGGCTTTAGCAAGGTTTTTTTTTTTTTTTTTTTTTTTTTTTTTTTTACAATGGGAATCTTAAGAAGCTTTATCTAAAGAAAGATTAAGAGGTATTTTGATTTCTTTCATCTCTCATAAAGGAATATATTCTGATAAAGAGAACTTAATTTTATTGTAATTTTGCATGCATGGCACGGTTTGAAAGCTGAATCTGGACAAATTGAAACTAGAATTACTATAATATTTTCAGAGTGTGTAGTTTCTTATATGTCCCTAATGGCAAGAAAGTACTTAACTTGGGAAGCAATCAGGTAGAAAGTGAAAATAAAATCTCCAGCAGGGAATAAAAGAACAGAAAAAGAAAAGAGAATGGCTTAACAGATAAGCAAATGTGAAGAGGGACAGATTTCCAGAAGGCAACAGCGTTCAGGAGGCACTTGCTAGAAACTGGTAGATAGGATGGGTGGACTGTAAAGGACTTGCCTGATGAATGGGAGAGAATCTGCATGCTGCTGTGCTTGGCTGGAGAAGGTTGAGGGAGCTGTTGCATTTCCCCATCACTCTAAGTCTTTAAGCAAGAGCAGGCTCTCACCTAAGGGATGTGCTCTGATCCAGAATTATACAGTCAATGCAAGAGTCATGGGATCAAGTTCTCCAGTATTTGTTAGGCAGGACATCACCCTTCTTTGGTATTTGGTTTTCTTGGAGCAAGGTTTTTTTTTTTTTTTTCACTTTTGTCATGACAAACAGTGCAGTATCCTGCACTAGGTTAGTATGCTGAATGGATGTTTATAGTTTACTGCATTTTATGATGTTATGAATTTGCTAAGGAATTTTGGTTTATCAGGCTTACAGACTTCTTCCCAGTGGCTTATACTTTTGGTGTAGATTTGCTCTAGTGGGATACAATTATATTCTAAGTTGGTAGAATTTCACTGCTCTTGTTTGTAGACAACATGTTGTCAGCAGGATATGTCTAGTGAAGAGAGAACAGAGTGTGTGTGACAGTAAATCTAAAGCCTAGTAGGTCATTTCATTTGATACATCCCAAACAGAAAAATATTCCTCCATTCTTGCAAATCAAAAATGAATTAACTTAACTTGATTTACTCAATTATGGAAATTATGGACAGATAAGCCATACATTTGCTTACTTTCATTAATCAGCAGCTGACAAAAGTCCACAGGAAGTTTGCTGTGTATAAGATAAATATATTAATATTTTATTCATTTATACTTCAACTCATACTTTTTTTAAGGCAATCAAAGACAAATCCAAGTTTGAGCTTGGGAGTTATTGCTGTGTAACAGAAATGTGAACACAATAAACTGTATTCCTGACACCAGAGAGAGAATAAATGGAGTTGTCTTCTCTAGTGTTTAGTTTAGGCAACACCCAAAACGTCCTCTTTCATTGGGCTTACGTTTTGTCACTTAAATGCTCTTTGAAAATGATATTCCGGCCTCAGAAATGTACAGCCTGAGACAACTGGCATAACTGCTAATGTTAATTTTTTTTTTTTGTCATAGAAACATTAAGATTGGAAAAGAACTCTAAGATCACCTAGTCCAGCTATCCACCTACCACCAATATTGCCCACTTAAACCATGTCCCTTAGTACCACATCTACATGTTTTTTGATTGCCTTCAGGGACGGTGACTCCACCCCCTTACTGGGTAGCCTGCTCCAGGTCCTGACACAGTCTTCCAGCTGCTCTGCCCCACGCCTGTAGTGTTGCATGGGGCTGTTGTGAATTAAGTGCAATATCCGGTGCTATATAACAATTTTTGTGGCATAAGCATCTGCAGCACAACCAGAGGATTGATAGAAATACCAGAAATGGGCAGTTACCTGATTTCCTTGGGAAGAAATCTAGGTATGTTAAAAATTTACTGATTTTCATGGTAGAACTTCTGTGTGTTAACAGAAGACTTAAATCCAAAAAAACCTGTATCACCATGATATGGTTGAGATATGTGATTATACATGTTCAGCAAGAGAAAGGAAAGTTTATATTTGAATCTCTGCTATTAACATCTCTCTGCCTTATTTATAGGTATTTTCTGGGAAAATAATTTTAAATAGTATTTTAAAACTTCACAGATTATTTTAAATATATTGTAAAAAAAAGAAAAAAAAGGAGACCAACAGGTTTTCCTATCGGCAAACTAACACAGGAGGAAAGCTGAAAATGAATTTGTTAGTAAAAGTTTTGTTTGTCAGTGATTTGCCATGTTAGTGTCTGGTTTGCCCTTTGAATTATGTGCAAAATGATCTAAAGCGGTTCACACTTTCTTCTAAATGTAAAATTAATTTTCAAACAAGACGGTTGATTGTGTCTAAAATATAGTCATGATAAATGGAAAGAAATTTAGATTGTGTTTACTTCAAGATTATTGAAAGCCTGTTAGGTTAATAAAAATGAATTATATGATAATTATGTATTGTGAGAACAGATGAGAAAGTTGGTATTAAAAATATTACTTATAAAAAATCATGATTTGGGTGATTTATAAATAAAAAATTAATTATCCTTGTCATCCTGAACTACCTGATATTGAACAGTATTCCTTGAACAACTGCATCTTTTATTTTTTCAATATTTTTAATCATTTCAGTACTTTATTTAAACATTAAAACATTTTAGATAATCTTGTTTACATTAGAGTATATTTGAATAAATCTTAATTTCCTGATAGAAATAACCTAGTACACAACATTTCTTTTTACAAAAATTAAAAACATCGAACTGCTGCACATCTTTATGCAATGATGAAACAGCAACTTTCCTGTTTCTGGAAGGAAAAACAATGAGTTAACTACCCTGAAGTGAGAATTTTGGTACCGTAGAAGTGTAACCATTCAGATTTCAGGTTAAAATTTAAATCAAGTGAGAAAATAAAATAAATGACAGACTTTGAAAGACTGCCAGAATAATTTTCTTGGCAATATTTAATACTGCAGCCTTCTCTTCTCCCTTCCCCTTCTCACAAAGGCTTTTAGCTTTAACTCCATGATTTATCATTTAAAATATAAACTGTATAGAAGGCATTAAGGATGGAAAAAGATGTTAGATCATTTTCTCCTCTTTGCAATCTTCCATTTAAGTATTGAAATAATTGATTTGTGTTAGACAAAAATCCATGTGAGTCCAAAAGGACTATGAGAAATTGTTGAGAAGTTGGGTATAATCTGAAGTATATGGGCTTTAAGCCTTTTTTAAGGAATTGAAATTACCCTATGTACATAGTGAAGTTTTATCTTTTTCTGCTTGTCCTTCCATATAGTATCTTCATGTTTTATGGTACAAGAGACCATTTTTAATAGCCTGCTTTTATTCAATCTCTAGCAAATGTTTTTTTTTTTGTTCAAATGGAAGTCATTTGACATTGTTCCTCAGCAACAATGCAACAAAAAGAACAATCTTCTTAATAGATAAGTTTCTTCTGATGGCAGATTTTATATGAACTGTTAGATGTGGAAAAAAAGTAACTTTATTTTACTTTTCTGTTTCAATGAACTTGGAACTGCATGCAGGTTGATGTGGTCTAGACGATATCTTATGCAAGTATTTGTATGTATTTAGACAACTGGTCAGAATCAGCTGGTGGTCCCTGATTGTTATCTCACATGACATACAGAAGACAGTGGGTATTTCATGTCATGCTGGCAACCATCTTATCCTCAGAAGCACTGAGGTTTGAACATTACAAAGACGCCTTAATTCCCCTAGAAGCCTTGCTTTGTGATCCACTGTGTCAGCACTGTCTCCTGTATGATATGCATTGAAAGTAGCATCATGTGCTGAAAAGTAACACAACTGCATTGATACATCATTCGGTAACAACTTCTGTTGTTATGTTTCAAATTGTGGTGTTTAAATGCTGGCTTAGAGGATATTGAGGAACTGCATTGCCCTTCTCAGTGTTCAACAGCCTATATTTTTTGACAAAATTGTAGCTTTCTGGTGTACAATGAGGCACTCGTCATCAGAGTAAAATCTTATCAAATTGAAAATGAGAGGGAGGAGAAATTACTATTTTTCTTCATTTTGTTTTCCTTCTTGTCCCCCTGCTTAATTCAATTTTCGTAGAATCACTTCTTCTTTTGTTGTTGTTTGAACTGTTCACTTATGGATTCTTATTATTGGGAAGTTGTTTGGGTGCCCTTAAGATAAAATAAATATTTGTCTAGTTTTAGATATTAATAATGGAACATAGAAAATAAATCTAGATATACTTTAACTTATTTGTGCAAGAGATGCTATATGTCAAACTTAAGAAGAAATGCTCATCACTTTTCACTGAGAATTACAGCATCTTTTTTGCCCTTACGTATTTAATTTTAGAGTAGTTGGCAAATATCACATCTTGAAGTTCTTGTTTAGCGTCTGCAATGCTGGAAGCAAATTGTGGTTATCAAGAAGGCATTACTTCATACTTTGTTTCAGAGAAAGCACGTATAATTTATTTTTATGTGCTGAGAATCCAAGAGTCTTCATCTTATTGAAAAAAAAAAATAACATCACCAAGTCAATTGTAAAATAGAATTTTTGTTGAAAATTACTTTTAGCACATAAATCTAAAAAAGCTGAAAGATCTAAAGAGGACTCTGCTCTCTACATTCATTTGAAATTATATGAATGTTTGTAGGTTCCAAGAGTTTTATTGCTCTGAATATTCATGATAGATTCAAAATCCTCTCTTTGGGACAAAAAAAAATCTTTAAATTTGACAACTTTTCCTCTTTTGTTTTTTGGAAGAATTGTTAAGTTAACTGCTTTAGCTCTTTTGTATTGAAATCATCAGCTTCATTATTCATAATAGATATAGCTTCATGTTTATGTGTAACGATTGTATTTTTCTCTTTTGTGATAGACTCTGCACTGCCAAATGAACAAAAGTTATTTATTAGAAACTGATTTGTCTGAATTTTCTGTATTCAGACAAATTTCTCGTGGAAGATAACGACTTCATCAGTTTCAGTTATCTATTACAATAATGACTGGGAAATTAGAACTATTAAGAGATCTACTTTGTATGTTGTACCATAGTAAAATTTTGACAGTTTTCTAGACCTTGCATTGTTGTTTCCAAAGCATTCTGTTCAACCATGGTCTAGAGCAATCTTTTGTCTGTCAAAATATGTGTAGATCAGTGAATAGGGATGTTAGTATATATGGTATAGACTTCACATCTCAGTCATTTCCATATATATATATATACAACAATTCAATTTCCTTTCCTCTGCATCCTAGTATGAAGCTTTGTCCTTTGAAGCTCCAGGCAATGTATTTGTTCTGTCCCCACCTATTGGTATTACAAGAAAAAATCATTAGCTTATTTGGTAAGCCCTGGAAAGCACAAACTAAGGAATGCCAGTGTGACTCTTATTATACCCACAGATAAAGTCCACAGGATGTCTTTGAAATTGTACTCATAGCTAATAGGACATGTGTTTTGTTACCACTGTGCCTGCAGAATCCCTTTGCAAAGAGAAAGTATGTGGTAAAATTTAACAAACCATCATTTTAAATTCTACTCTATTTCATCACACTCTAGGTAACTAGGATTTATTTGATTGGCCTTTATGTGAGTATTGCACATATTTTTATGTGCCTATTTCAGCAATTTTTTATTAAAAATTTTGACTTTAAAAGGTGATATCAGAGAGGAGTTTTTGTTTGTATTTGAAAAATATTATCTGACATAAAGATGACTTTTATTCGTGTATTTTGTTGACTATGTATTCTCTACATCTGATAATTCACTCCATAAAAACCAGACACTAAAATATCAGAAACTAGGATTTCTGAATTAAGAATAAAACTGTGAAAATATAGTTTTCTTAAGTTGAAACAGAATTTGTCTGAACCACTTCTAAGACCTTGCAGAACATGAGGACAATAAAATTTGCTTCATTTATTTTTACTTCTTGCAGAAATATGGTACGTGTGACATCCTTGTTAATATGAAGTGGGTTAATGTAATAGGTCATAACAGGCAGCTTTAATGGTTCATTAATACATTCCTTGGGGGAAATTAGGAGGCCAGATAAATGGAGCTTCATGCCTTTGACCACCAAAAGCGTATAATGTACTGATAAAATGTCACCCAAAGTGCCTGATGGTGCTAAAGTTAATAAATGAAAGTTTAGATGCTGTGTGTAATTCAAGAAAGCTTATAAATGTTATTCTACTTAACCCATGGGTGTCCAACCTTTTGGTTTGTCTGTGCCACATTGCGTGAACAATTGTCTTGGGACACATATACATTAACTATGCTATATTTTTTTTATATAACTAAGAAAACATTTTTTAATACATTTTCTATTAAAACATAACAAAAGGGCAACAAAAACATAAAACTAGTGGGATATTTGACATAGTTTTTGTGAAACTAATGCATCAGTCTGGTTCAATGGAAGTGGTTGCAATTCTTAGTGAGTTCTCAACGTGCTCATCAGAGACTTTTGATGCAATTTTACTCTTCCTGTACTTCATCCTTGAAAATATTTGTTCACAAATGTATGTACTGACAAAAAGCAATGATATGAATAAGGTGTGTTTGTGAAGTGAGGGATATTTTTCTCTGGTAAGATAGGTCTTTTAAAAGTCTAGTAAAGGAACATGGGAAACTTTTTTGTTGAATGTCTGATTGTAACTGCTTATATTCCATTTGAAAATTTGAAAGTGATGTATTTATGTCAACTGAAAATGGAGTTGCAAATGTACCAAAAACATTTAGGATTTTTCAGCAATCTTGAAACCTATTCTCAAATTCCTTTATCAAAATGGAAAGCAAGGCTGCTTATTTCTTTCTGTTCACAAAACTGTGTTTATCCAACATCTGAAAATGCATACACTTATTTGTCATAACTTGAGTTAGCACTGCACTGTACCCTCCCCTTGTCCTGGCTTCAAGACAGCACACCAATGTTTGGTGGTTGCTTGGTGATAGGTGCATGCCTGAGGCCAGGCTGGGACTCTCAGTGGGGCAAAGATGCTGCCAAGATGGCTAGACAGCATGGGATGGGCCACAGTACGAGCTGTGCTGGGCCGCATGCGGGCCATGGGTTGAACACACTTGGCTTAACTTCAGGTTAGCTCAACCTTTTACCTGTGAATTGGCATACAAATCTAGGGAGTATGAAAGCATGCTATACTGTAAAGAAAGACTTGCAATGAAATCTATTATTCTACTCTTCTAAACATTGTTCATTACTTTACCTTCTCAATTCTGGAAAGGCCATTACAAAAGTGTTCTATTATGAAGTTTATTTTAGCTGAAGGGCGCATGTATAAAAAATCTGAAGACTTTTTAATGTATTGGATTGTATCTGAAAAGAAAATGTTTTCAGTGACCTAGCAATTGTAAATGTGTATTTCTGAAATACTAGAAGAGGTGTTAGTTTTTTCCCTTACTCTGACCATCTCTTTCCTTACTCTGACCACAAGGTGAAAATATAATGCTGAGAATAAACTGTTTTCTGTACAGATTTTTGAAAGAGTCATGAGTGATTTTACAGTGTATGTGGATGTCGTTGCATGTCCTTTCAGATTTTGTGAGATACTGTGGTAAGTTGTGTAGGTAAGTAAAGGAGTAAAAAGACAGTGAGGATGTCTCAAAGACAGTGCAGAGAAACTCAGTCTTGAGTGGATGGTGTTGAAAAGCACAAAGACTGAGATATGTTTTCTGATTTTATTTATTTATTTCGGCATGCTTTCCAACCTAACATTGCTGGGTTTGGCCCACTTGCCAGATAAGCCTTTAGCCAACTCAGCTTCATCTACAGTAAAGTCACAAAGTTTCTATACCCCAGGATCTTCTGATAAGCCTACCAATATCTAAAGCAACTTAAAAATATCCTTTGTGATAAACAAGTAGTCAGGATAATGTCATTACTATGGTAGAGTATGAGATGAGAGAATAGAATCTATTTCTGCAGCCCAATAGTGGCAATAGTCTTTTTGTTAGGATTTAATCCAAAATTAGATATTAAAAACCTTGGTAACTGTGGCAAAAAAAAATAATGGAACTATGTTTTCATGTAGTTTTCATTTTGCAGCATAACCTGTAAATATTTATTTTGGAGACTTTGAGCCCAAAGCATTTATAAAACCTTGCTATTTTTTTTTTTACATTTTTTTTAATATTGTTTCCACAGTGCAATTCAGCTACAAAACTGATTTAACTTACTAGTTAAACAGACATTATGTCTTCATTACGATAGTGAAGGAAGAAGCCAGGATTGATTAATGAATGTCTTATAGTCATTGTGCATTTTAGTTATACAGGGAAGATTATGTCAAGATTTGAAGGAAGTCTAATGTTAAAATTTTTCATTATATTGCTTACTATGACTACTGTTTCAATATTATGAGCTCGGATTTCTTCAGTCAGTCTTCCAAAGAAGCCTTTTAAATTCTAAGATTAAAAATATTCTTGCAATTCTTTTGTACTGTCTGCTTTTTTGTGGGTTTGGTTTTTGTTGTTTTTTTTTTTTTGTTTGTTTGTTTTTTTTGCATATATAAGTTTTTCTGCAATTCTGAGGATTCAGAACTTTTTAATAAAGCTAATAAAATTCTCAACATTTACATGAACCTAGTATCTGGGGTCTGGAAGAAGTAGTTTTGTAGCATTTTATAACATTAGTCATAAAATTTCAGTAATGCTAAAAATAGAATGGCTAGTATTTCTACTTGTAATTTTTGGAATATGAATTTCTCATATCAGTAGACAAGGTTGAGGTGGGTCAATCTTCTGAATTCATGGTCTCAATCTCTTCTGCAATTAGCAGTGTGGCCACTAACATTAAAGAATTGTACCTGTAAAAATGTGTTAATGAAGTACACTCGTAATTAATCTCTTTGAGATTAGCCATTCTGAGAATATATCATTCTTCTCATATAGATTTGTTATGCTTTAAAAAAAAAGAACAAGAGTAAAAACAAATAAAAACCATCTTATTTGTCTTCAAAAGAAGTTAGTTCTCTACATATCTTAATAGCTTCTGATGTGCTCCATGTAAACTGAATAATCTCCTTTTATCCTTAACAACAGAGCCAGTCAAAAAATTCAGATATACTTTTCATAATACTCCAAAGTATAAAAAAAATAGTGTAGACTGTGCTATAAAAGCTTCTCAAAAGTATTAAAATATGCTGTTGACATACTAAAATGTCCATGTGATCTCTAGTTGAGTCTCTAAAATGTGGCAAGTGTGTGTATTTGTATACATGGAACACATATAAGTTATTGATGTAAACGACTTCACATTCAAATTCAAGTCACGTATGCAGTAAGGCTGTGACACAAACTGCTCACAAAATACTGTAAATTAAAGTGACTTAAATATTTTATAGATGTAGCATTTTTGTTGTTTTGTGTCCTTGGAAATTAATAACTCTACAATTACCTGATCTAACCGTGGCAACAGGGTAAGTTTTTACTAGACAACTGTTACTAATGGTTGCTATAATTATGATGAAATAAAATTAAAACTTTGAAAAAAGAAATGATTTGTTATCATTGGCATTGAGTACATTAATTATTGCTGCCATGCAGAGTTGAAGGGCTCAGTAATATCAAGTATATTTTCCTTGCTATAACACCTCAGACTTCTCTGTAACTACTCTGTAGATTCTGCCCCCTCTTTTTGGCACAATACCGTAAAGAATAACGCAGTACTTGGTATGAATTATATTAGACAGTTTTGCATTCTAGATACATCAAACAGTAAGCTGTGACAAGGTCATGGGACTGAAATAACATCACCTTGGCTACTTCAGAAAATACAAAGCTGTGATTCAGAAGGCAGCATCACTACTTGATGCCTCTCTTCAGTTTTTTTATGATAATTGAAGCGTGACCTGAAGCGCTCTGTGTGTGTATGTGTGCTGGTCATGTAAGTTAGTTTGTTCTTGATGCAGTGTACAAAAGAAATCTTGCTACAAAACGGATTGGGGATATTTCACAATCCCTCTTTGGTGCTGTGTCCTCTCTAAATATCAGAATTTAAGCCCTGAAGCACTGGAAGGAAAGCCTTCTGTGATCTCTGTCAAGAGTTTGCAATAAGTATTAGGAAATTCCCTAGCGTTCTCTTACCCTGCTTAATTATCACACAAGTTACTGCACTTAGTAAACAACAGGAAATAGCTTAATATGTCAAATATGATTTTGTTCAACACGATGAAGCAGCTTCATGGATCAGTGATGGTGTGTTGTTCATACTAAGTGGCATGTGAAAGAAAATCTTAATGGTACTTGGGTGAGGCACAGAAGAAAATGACATTTATATTCCAGATGTCTGCTAAGTGTTGTCAGACTAATGGCTACATACTAACAACAATCCTAATGGGACAGATTTAAGGATGCAGAAACATCTTGTTGAAGAAATCTGAATTCAACTGTGTGCATTCAGAACTTCACCATAGTTCATAGTTTCATGGCTTCTGGATTTTATTCTTATTTTAATTTTTTATTTATTGTTAATCAACTGCACTTTGTGTAAGTCTTACATGGAAAAACATTTAAATCCTACATTTTCTTTTTAATCCATTATTTCAACTATGAGTGTGACAGTGTTTTTCTTTTTTGATTTTTTTTTAATTTTTATTCTAGCAATATGTAGCTTTAGAAAAAAAAATTAAAAAGCTTTAGAGAAAAAAGAATGAAGAACTGTGAGCATTCTTTAAGTTACCTAAGGGAGTGACTGTTATCTGCATCAGATGGAGGTTTCCAGAGAAGAGCATGGAAGCAGAAGAGCAGAATCACGAATAAAAGCTATGCTGTAACTGGAACAGAAATATCTGTACTTGGGATGATGCCTGTTGGCTGGCATCCTCTTTTCCATTTTGATGCCGTTTTAACAATTGATCTGAAGACGGAGTTACATTTTCTCCCTGTGGTGCTGACTTACTCCCCAGGTAGCTATCACCTGTGGCAAAGCACTTTTATTTGCTTCCCATCAGCTTCAGGAATCTATTAGTACACTACTCCCCAAAATTCTGTGAAACAGCAGCTGGAAATGTAGATGGCTCTTCATATATTTTCTTTTTTCTGTCTAGATATCCCTTGCAATTTAACTGGTTCCTGAACAGCATAGTCTGTGTTGATTCTCTGTAGTAAATTGTTTCTCTCTTTGATCCATCTCCTTATATGAGCACCACCTCCACTGAGGCAGGGCTTTGTTCTAACAGCACATCTCCTTTCCCTCATATATTTCAGTACCAGAGATGTTGCTGTTCAATGAAAAAGCAAGAAACCTTCTTTCCAAGAATGGACAGGCACTTGCAAGTTGTTGATGTTTGTTAAAATTGTTTCTTTATTTGAAACACTTTAGCATCTGTTGAATTCCAAAGTCCACAGGAGTGTATATATGTCTGCGTGGCAACTTTTCATCCAGGTCTAAAGAAGGTGTTCAGGCAGGTGTCTGGAGTGGGGGAGCTGTGACTGTTCTTTTCCTTCCCATATACAGTAAGTGGAAACTGATAGAAAAAGTCAGATATCATCTGAACGACACTCTGGCAGTTGCGAGCATAACAAGCTTTTGCCAGAAACATTTCAGAGTACCAAAAGTAAGATGTAGAGTGCTGTAAAAATGCGTTGTATGAGGGATGCTCTAAAAGTAATGACTCCTATTTTATTATGTTGGCCCACGATTTCAGAGGCGGATAGTGGTGGTTTGGCAGTAGAGATTGAATCTTCCCACCAATATCCTGTTTCATTCTGTTGCTGTGTGACAGATGGCAGAAGAGGGGCAGTCCAACAAAATGCTGTCTGACACAAAAGTGTGCATGAAGCAAAGGTGTGTCATTGAATTTCTCCATGTGGAAAAAATGGCACCCACTGACATTCATCAATGCTTGCTGAATGTGTATGGAGACCAAACAGTTGATGTGAGCAGAAGAGGCAGTGAGTGTTGCATTTTGGCAGTGGTGGCAGTGACATGAAAGACAAGACATGTTTGGGACAGCCATGCACAGCTGTCACACCATGAAATGAACAATGTCTTGATCAGCTAATCTGCACAAATCAGTGGATTATGACCAGAGAACTGTGTACAGAGATGAATATCAGCTTCAATGCTTTGGAAATGATGGTGGCAACACAGGAATATTGCAATGTTTGCACCAGGTGGGTCCCACAAATGCTCACACAGGAACAGAATGAACACCGTATACAAGCCTGTCAGGACCCACTGAACAAATACAAGGCTGAAGGTGACTGGATGGGCAACATTTTCCTGGCAACAACACCGTTGTAACAGCTGTGAAACAGTGGGTTATTTCTGCTGGTGCAGATTTCTATGAGTGTGGCATGCAGGCTCTTGTTCATTACTGTTGAAAACACGTAGCTAATGGTGGTGACTATGTTGAAATATAGTGTTTTGTAGCTGAGAATTTGATCTATCAAATAAAATTATTGTTCTCCTTGTATCTATTGTAGTTTCTATGAAAATAAGTAGGAGGCATTACTTTCAGAGCATCCTATATAAATTCAGACCCATGGTACTGTTGTGTTCTATATATGTATATATATATACGGTTTGTTAATAGACTCAAGGTGACATGAGAAGAGGAATTAGATTTCTGTTATTTTATATTTTGGTGTGAGTAGTTTTAGAGGATATAAACGGTATTTCACCAATGTAACGTGCTTAGTGAGAGTGGCCAGTAGCAGGCATTTCAGAGAGTAACAAAAAATGTGAAGAATTTTTCACCTGTATATTCTTCTTGCAATTATTGCCTGAAGGGCTGTATGAACTACAGTCTCATCTGGATCACTGATTTTAATAACCACCAACATGCTGCAACAGTTCATTCCTTGTCTTCAAATTTTAGTCATTTTAGGATGTTATGACATAAAATATCTCTGGCCTTACTATGATAAGAAGTTCTGAGTTGAATTCTGAAAGGAAGAAAAGTACTGCTTTTTAGCTGTTATTTTAAATACCATATGCTCATAATACTCACCCTGATCAACATTCTTATACATGGGCGAAATTAATGATTTCTTTCACAGAAGTATGCATTTCTAATCATTAACTGAGGCCCCAGACATCAAACAAATTATACCCATCTCTGCAGAGTCATCTTTTAAGTTCTTGTCCATCAGCTTCAATAATATAAAGTTGTACTACCTGACATGGAATTTATTTATATCACTTTATTTTAATACGAGAGTCTTTAACTTCTCTAAGCCTTCTAGTGAGTGCTACCATAATTTATATCACACATGCCCTAAGTCTGTATATTATGCATTTTCTGTATACTCTGTTTCCCTTTGGTTCTGTTTTGTGCTTTCGTACGTGAACAGCCAGAATCTGCCCCGTGGTAAGTAAGATAAATTGCTTAACAGCATTGAATGCTGTTTCAGATAACCCCAGGGTATCCATCTGGCCTCCAGCTGCTGCCTCAGAAAGGCACAGGATCTCTGTCATAAGCATATTCTCCATATCTATGTGGATGTCTCTGATATTTAAGGATATTTAAAACAGCAGTAAGTTTATGGCAGCTGGATGCAATCCTGTTTCATTGTCCTAATACTAAACTGAGACATTTTAGGGGAAGCATAAAGAAGTGTCTTTTCAGATTTTGAATGTGTCTAAGACAATCATCTTTTTCTTACTTCAGTAACAACATTGTTCATTGTTTGAAAATGTCTGCTGTATGGAGGTTGAGCAGCTAATGGTTTCATTTATCACAAATCTTATATAGCCTGATATAGTGTATCTCCTCTGTCTACCAGCCTAACAGTCACAAATTAGCTTTTATTGCTTCTACTTAATAGATTATAATTCTGTGTTTTTTATTTTCAGGTATTAAATGTTTTAAAAGTTCATGTTTACTCTTTCCATTCATTCAATTTCAACCTTCTGTTTAGTTTGTCTCAATGAGATACTTATCAGTGACAAATACCTTTTTAATTTTACAGATACATTCTTCTCTGGAAATTCTAAGTAATGACAATTCATAATGAAAATTCAAATGGTTACCTCTTTCTACTTTAGTGGGAAGAACTTAACTAATGTACATCTCTGCAGCACGTCTTCTTTTTAGCAGCTAATTAAAATGAAACGCTAATTAAAAAAACAAAAGGGTCCTCTGAAACTTAGTACTTGAAACTAATTGTATAAATGAATGAAATAAGGCTTGATCTTATAAGTTTGAAGAGTCTTCCAGTAATGCTAGGTTCTAACAGATGATGCATTCTGCATTTTTTGATAATTAACAGTTAACTGTTTTGTACTGTACAATAAACTACTTCTATTTACCTCACCTTGAATCCCTGCTGACTGCAGCGGGTTTCCTAGAAGACAAAAAAGCCTATATGGAGCAGTTCAAAGGATGAAGCAATTTTCATTTCAGTTTAGAAAATGAACTAGTGAAATCTGGTAAAACACCATGTCAAGCTTTGTAGTGGAATCACCTCCACTGGAGTTGGAATATTCTGTAAATGGCAGTTATGGCATTTGTCACTTTTCTGTCGCTTTTCAAAAATTTGTCATTTTTGTCACTGAAGTACTTCGTTATAGGTAATTTTTTACTTTTTATTTTTTTGTGTGTGTGTAAGGCTATTGATTTAATTTAATAGCTTTCTTTCTTTCTTCTCTGTTCCTTCCTTCCTTTCTTTCTTTCTTAAAAAACAACAACAAAAAATCTTTAAAGGTTCGCCATCATTCTTATATTAGGTTCTATTGCAAATTAGTAACTTTAATGTGTAGTTAACTACTACCGCACATGAACTTGTTTTACAGTTGTTCCACTATGTGAGAAGTACAGAGAGTAACTTCAATGGAAGTCACCTGGGCAAGCTTATTTGGTGATCCCACAGGGGACTAAGATCACAAAGTACAGTAGGAGAGGGGAGACGTTAACTTAATTTTAACCTGAAAAAAAACTGTTTAAAGCAGGCACATAAGGGAGTTGCTAACCAGCATCTTAAGTACATGAAGGTACATGTTTATGGATTTCTTCAAAAGAAGGTGAATTTTCAAGTTCAGCGTACAAAGGACTTGTCATGAAACAGTTCTTTATCAAAAAGTCTTCTGTAACATCAGTGTAAGGCATTAAAAATTCAGAAGGATCCATTTCATCCTTGATTCTGAATTAAAAATCTCATACATTTTGTTTTCTATTTAACATTTCTGGCTAGTTTAAGCTGCTTTTTGAAAGACTCATAAACTACTGTGGTCACAGACACATTATTTTGATAATGCTTAGCTAAAGTGTTAGTTTAACACCCAGAGTTGTTTAGCGCTGCTGGCTGTAGAATGGAAAGGAAGAGGAAGAATTTCAGTATGAGATTATTACTAAATATCTACAACAAGTGTGCATCTTCAAGCCTAATAAATTGTAACTTATTCTTTTATGCTGTTGATATGAATTGTCTTCAGTTGAATGGTAACAGAACTATTATATAATGCATCCAACTACAGGATTTCTTTAGAAAAAATACTTGTTTGATTATGTAGTGATTTTTAATTAAGATCTATTAATCCATCAAAAACTGTAAGGGATTTGATACACAGTGTATAAAAGATTGAAGCTTTTAGGTGGCCACATCATACATATTTACATGACTATTAAAATGATGTTCAGTAGTAGACAAATGCCTGCTTTGTAGCTTAAAATACTTGGAGTTGTTCAGATATACAATCCAGTGTTTCTTTGTCTGTCTTTTGAACTACAGCATTGGATGTAGTGACAGTTCCACTGTTGGGGCAATACTATCAGTTAATTATGTGATGTCTTTGATGGAGCAGAAGGACAAATGGAGTTCCGTCTCCATGTGTTTCCTACCCTATCTTATCGCTTTTATCCTTTTGGCTAAGTGTGTAAGATGCTCTGAAAGTAATGCCTCCTATTTATTTCCATAGAAAATACAGCAGATAAAAAGAGAACAATAACATTATTTGATAGAGCAAATTCTCAGCTAGAAAACACTATATTTCAACACAGTTACCGCCGTTAGCTTTGCATTTTCACCAACGATGAACAAGAGTCTACATGCCACACTTGTAAAAATCTGTACCAGCAGAGGTAACTTACTCTTTCACAGATGGTATGATGTCATCCTTGCTGAAACACACCACCCTCCACCTCACTGTGCTCACATCCACTGTTTAGTCTCTGTAAATGTTCAGCAAGTGTCTATGAATGTCAATGGGTGCAATTTTTTGTTTAAAAAAAGTAGGCTGCTCTTTATTCTCTGATGTAGTCTAGACAGACGTTGTAGAGGTATTCTTTTCCTAAGCAAAAGTAACTTTTTTCACATAAGGGTGCCCAATAAATTCAGTTCCTGAATGAATGTATCTAAGTTATGTCCCTAAAATAAATATGCTATCTAAGAACTATTCAATGAGGTTTCCCAAAATCTCTTTATATAAACTGGAATGTATATAACCTGGGCTGATTACTTTAGTCTGAGCATCATTTTCTATATTACTTTCTGACTGAAATGTGTTGCATTTTGATTTATCAGCCAGTCCTCCACATAAGTTAAATGGAGCAATAATCACTCAATGTCTTGAACTAATTCTAACATGAAGTTTCCTTTAATGGCAATGTTATGGTACAAGCACGTGTGTAATTACACCAGCATACACAGTACAGGATATCAAGCGTGCTTAATTTTGCATATTACAGAATCACAGAATTGTGGGTTGGAAAGGACCTCGAGAGATCATCAAGTCCAGCTCCCCTGCCAAAGCAGGTTCCCTACAGCAGGTTGCACAGGCAGGCGTCCAGGCGGGTCTTGAATATCTCCAGGGAAGGAGACTCCACAACCTCCCTGGGCAGCCTGTTCCAGTGCTCCATCACCCTCACTGTGAAGAAGTTCTTCCGCATGTTGGTGCAGAACTTCCTGTGCTTTAGTTTTAGCCCATTTCCCCTTGTCCTGTCCCCACAGACCACTGAAAAAAGATTGCCCATGTCCGTTTGCCTCCTGCACTTCAGATATTTGTACGCATTGATCAGATCCCCTCTCAGTCTCCTTTTCTCAAGGCTGAACAGACCCAGATTCCCAAGCCTTTCCTCATATGGGAGATGCTCCATGCCCTTTATCATCTTTGTGGCCCTCCGCTGGACTCTTTCCAGGAAGTCCCTGTCTTTTTTATGCTGGGGAGCCCTGAACTTGATACAGTACTCCAGCTGAGGCCTGACCAGGGCAGAGTAGAGGGGGAGGATCACCTCCCTCGACCTGCTGGCAATGCTCTTTTTAATGGACCCCAAGTTCCTGTTGGCCTTCTTGGCCACTAGGGCACACTGCTGGCTCATGGCCAGCTTGTTGTCCACAATCAGGATGTCATAAAAAGAGGTGCTTGTACAACTCAGTGAGGTTTGTTAAAGTGATTGAATCTAGATGTGTTTCCACCAACATGATTAGTTATGGTCAGCTCCAGTATTTCTCCGCATGGTTTCATTATCTTGTTTATATACAATGTTAGACAGTTTTTCCACAGATGTATTTACTTTCATATCTTCTTAGATAAAATATTTCCTTTTTGTTTGTGAACTATCCATCTCAGACATGGCTCATCTGAGTCATCCCTCAGGGTTTTCTTCATATGAGATTACCATACTTTTCTTAAAACTTATTAACCATTGATGAGTTGTTTATAGCTTTGAGACCTCTAGTTTCATTCTCTGCTTACACTTCCAAGGCTTAAACTAAACTCTTGCTAAAATTCCTAGGTTTTCTTCAAAAGCCTTTAAGGTTTGCTTTGCTTTTCATGAACAGAGAAGGACTGGTGGGAGACGTGGTGATCGGGAGCTGTCTGGAGCAGAGCGACTGCAAAATGGTAGAGTTCTCTATTCATGAAATCAGGAGAGAGGTCAGCAAAGCTGTTCTAGAATAATTGTCCCCCTGTACTCAGTGCTGGTAAGGCCGCACCTTGAGTACTGTGTTCAGTTTTGGGCTCCTCACTACAAAAAAAAGACATATCGAGACCCTGAAGCGTATCCAGAGAAAGGCAAAAAAGTTGGTGAGGGGTTTGGAGCACGTCTTATGAGGAGCGGCTGAGGGAGCTGGCCTTGTTTAGTCTGGAGAAGAGGAGGTTCAAGGGAGATCTTACTGTTCTCTACAAGTACCTGAAAGGAGGTTGTGGCGAAGTGAGGATCGGCCTCGTCTCACGGGTAATTAGCTATAGGTTCAGGTTGGACACTAGAAAAAAATTATTCGCTGAAAGAGTGATCAGGCACTGGAGCAGGCTGCCCAGTGAGGTGGTAGAATTACTGTCCCTGAAGGTGTTCAAAAAACACGTAGATGTGGTACGTAAGGACATGGTTTAGTGGGCAATATTGGTGGTGGGTGGGTGGTTGGACTAGATGATCTTAGAGGTCTTTTCCAACCTTGATGATTCTATGATTCTTTCCTGGTTATGTAACTAATGTTTTAGGTACATTAAGTGTACGAAAAACAACAAACTGGAAGAAATATGTATGTCACAAGGCAAAAAAAAAAAAATCATACACAGGTGAAGATAATTGTCTGGTACCACATACTAGCAATATTGATGAGGTATAGCAGCATCACTAAGATGTTATCAAATTTAATTTACAATAAACGCTTTGACTGTTATTTTATTCTCTAAAAATCTTTTTCTTGGGGGTTTTAACAAATTGAGCTCTATTAACATGGCAAAGATTGTTTTAATTTTGAGTCCTAAAATCATTTGAATTGGAATAGAACTTCAAAGGTCACGTAGTCCAACTCACATGCAATGAACTGGGACATTACAGATAGATCAGGTTGTTAAGAGCCGAGTCCAGCGTGACCTTGAATGTCTCCAGGAATGTGGCATCCACCACATCTCTGAGCAACCTGTTCCAGTGCTTCACTACCCATGTCATAAAATATATTTTCCTTATATCCAGCCTAAATCTCACCTCTTTTAGTTCAAAGCCATTTCCCCTTGTCCTATCACAACAGACTCTACTAAAGAGTCTGTTCCCTTCTTTCTTATAGCCTCCCTCTAGACACTGAAAGGCCACTAGGCCACTCTCTCTGGAGCCTTCTTTTCTCTGGGCTGAACAGCCCCAGCTCTCTCAGGCTGTCTTCCCTGGCACAAATGTGAGGCTGACAGGCTGGTAGTTCTCCGGGTCGTCCTTTTTACCCTTCTTAAAAAGGAATATGACATTGTCTTTTTTGAAGTCACCAGGGACTTCATGTGACTGCCATGACTTTTCAGAGTTGCTTGGTGACTAAATCAGCCAATTCTTTCAGGGCTCTCGGATGCATCACATCAGGACCCATAGATTTATGGATGTTCAAGTTCCTCAGGTGGTTGTAAACATGATCTCCACTTACAGTAGGAGGGATATTGCTCCCCCAGTCACCGTCTTCCCACCTACCCACTCTAGAGGTGTATGAAAAACAGTTGCATCTTCTGCTTTAAGAGACAAATTGTGTTGGACTCAGTTGGAGTGGTAGCTGAATTTAGAAGAATGCTATGCCACCATCAACTAAAGTGCACAATGTGAAATGGTCTAGCTGAGAACATGAATATATCAATGAATAAGATAGTTCTGGCTTGTACTGTATTGTGTAGTCTTTGTACATGATATTTCTAAAAAAAAAAATGCAGTAGATTGTAAGTTCAGACTTTTTGCTGAGTATAAGAGTGACTGAAGTCCCCATTGGTCTTTAGGACAAATGACATTTTGCATCCATTGGTAAAAGATACTTGATCTTTCCATGAGCTCCATAAATGCTGCTGAGTGGAAAGATGAATCCTACCACTGCTTGAGAGCAATAGTCTGAAGGATACCTCAATAGCCACTTAGCAAAAACTGTTGAGTATGCGTTTATTTTATGGAAGAATTTTACTGGATTGTTCTGCTAATTGTGGAATGAATAATTTCACTGCTTATGAAAGATTGTAGACTGACATTTTTCTTGCAATTCCTTCTGTCAAAGAAATTAGAAGCAAAGCATAAAGAAATTTCCAAAATTTTGTGCTGAGTCTCATGTATTTCAATGGAGTCTTAAGTATTTATCACACATAATCTTTTGATACTCCTCTTCCATGGTTACTCACATCTAATTTTTGCTGCCAGAGTTTTGCTGGCAGAACTCTAAAATTGGCACGGTGGTTAATGTGGCAGTTGTCACTCAGAAGGCTCTGTTTATTTCACTGGATATCAGTTCTGTATGAAAACTGTAATACAGAGCAGGAGAACAGAACACTTTATGGGAGACAGAGATACAAGAAATATTTATGCTGAAATTCTGGGATGTGTGGATTGCTATCCCCGCTTCTACTGGCTAACTTCTGCATAATATTTGCCCAGACTTTCAAGCTTTTTTTGCCATTCTTTGGAAGACACTCATACAGTGAACTTAGTGCCTCTAGGTTCTGTAGGATTTTGACAAGGTTGTCTTGCAGGACTTTACTATAAACTAGATACTCTCCTTTTATTGTTGTTCGTATGGTGAAATGTGAAAATACCGTTGTCTTGTGTTTTTGTTTTTTTTTTATTACTCAGTAAACATATATTTCATTCGCCAATTACTGAAAAACAACGTTAAGATACTTGAATTTGTTCCCAGTGAACCTCAATTATAAATTTGTTTCATCCATACATATGAACTTATGGAGATTGGTGAATATAGCATTCTTTGTGCAGTTTTCAAAAAGGCTCTGTAGAAGTACAGATCCTTGAACGTGATGTCACCTTGAGGGAATTCATCAAAACATGTTTTAATTTGGCTGTCCTGATTGCCAAGGTAGACGTGTAGTTTTCAATCTTTGAACATTTTGTTGATCGAAGTAAGAACAGAGTGCCGATTTATAACTTTTGACAGCTTCAGCGATGGATGTTTCTGTCCGATAGTATCACACACGGAGGAGAGAGCAACAAACACAGCTGCTAACCTTAATTTATTTTGATAAAACACTTTTACACAGGCAGTCAATGCTAGAAACTGATCACTGTAATTGTGACCAGATTTAGACACTTGTTCCTCAAGGTCTTTTATATTGATGATATTCATTTTGTTTTCATACTTAATAGGGAAATTCTTTGAGGAGTTTATTCCAAGATTGCTATTTGAGCCTACTGCACTGTATTCAAAGCCTAAAATGAAATTGTGCCCTTCTACATGTCAAAAGGAATTCTTCCACTTCTGATGTGGTTTTCAGTGTTTCTTTTATATGGCGTAGCACCAAAAAAAAAAAAAAAAAGTTTTAAATTGTTTTAGTTAACTTACATGTAAGGTAGAATTCATTATAATGATAATATCACACATTTTCTTTGTGAGATTTTTGGATTTATTATCATATTAGCATTGCATTAAGAACGTGATCAGTGTCATCAACTACTTCTAATTTGTACTTTTCTCCCAGAATATATTTTCTTGAAAATTCCTATAAAGGTGTTATCTTAATTGCTTTTTAATTTTTTTCAGGGAGTGCTGGAACACCTGTTATCTTCAATGAAAATGGAGATGCTCCTGGACGCTATGATATTTTTCAATATCAAATCACCAACAAGAGTACAGAATACAAAATAATTGGTCATTGGACCAATCAACTTCATCTAAATGTAAGTGGTAGTTTAGCTGTGATGCTGACATTGGAGAAATACAACCATTTGAGTATTATATTATTATACTTCAGAAATGTTGAGGATTTCTATTAGTTGGTAGAGAAAATTTATTCCATTCTCTTTTTGAGAAGACCAAAAAAGTTAACACAAAAAACCTTAACTCAGTTCTTTATATTTTAAAGAAGTTTAGGTTTCATATTCCTCTGATGCTTTAAACTATATTTTAGAATCATTGTATGTCTGATATTCCTTGGTCTGACTATGAAGTTAGGCAGGGAAATAGTAACTCATAGTTCAAAGAAGGTGCCAGAGAAAATATTTTGTGCATATATATTGCTTGGGTCTTTCAGGTATAGACAGAATACAAGGAGATAGAAATGTACTTAGTAAAAGAGAAGTTTGGACTATCTAACCAATTTTGATTTGATTGAAACACTGGGATGTTGAACTTCTGCAATGAAGATATTGTTTGAATACAAAGGGAGAATTTGGAGTTTTTCTGTATAGTTAGCTCTTATGACTTAATAACAGAGGAAAAAAGTTACCCATACTTGGGAAGTGTTTCTAATTTGTGTTTTAATATGTTCTGCAAGTTTTGTGGTAACTAAGCTCCACATGACCATTAAACTATATTTGGTTTGAAAATCACCATACCAGAAAGTTTCAGCAATGTCCTATGTAAGAATATTTGAATGACAGCTAAACATTAAGACACAGCTGTAGCTGGAGGAGTTTTGGGGACCAGGAAAGTTGTAGTCCTGAGAACAGCAAATTTGAGTTAACTCATTTCATTGATTTACATGGTTTACCTTAGCTGTGCAAATTTGAAATATCAAGTGTTGTTTTGCTAAAGGCTGGTGAGAAAAGCAACATCGCGAACTGATGGCTGGATTCAGCAAGATGTGTTTATTCAGTGATTTCAATCAAATCACAAAGAACAAGTTTCTAACAGCTCTGTTTTCTGTATAAGAAGTTCCTGATAAAGTGTAACAAAGACAGTGTAGTAAATATTTACAAATGATTCTCATGCTGAGAGTACTTTTCAAATAATCATTTAAGTGCTGTCAACAATAATACATATGATAGCTCCCCATTTGCAGGCCAAGCTGTTAAACCACTTTACGATATCTACTATTTTATATATGTAACTGCTTGGTAAGGACCCACTTATTTAATTCTGCCCAAATAGAAGAAACATGCAAACAGAGAAACTCTCAGCCCCACAACAGAAACTGTATGTAGCAGATTGTGTGATGTTAACTCCTTCTAGTAACCTAATATGCCTATCTTTTGAAAGGCATGAAATAAACTATAAAAAGGGCTTAAATAAGGTTAAAGAGTAATATTAAATAGCAATTTCTGGAAAGTATTACAGTTAGATCTTTATCATAACTATTATTATATTATACATTCATGGTCTTTGTAATTGTTCTACTTTTCTGAGAAGTTACAATATTTATAAAAAAGATGAAAAACTGATACATATATTTTGCACATATTAGTACTAATGTAGCAGTTATGTAGTAGTAGCTATCCTGGAATTTGCTTCAATTTTAATTCCATTTCAATTTGCCTTTTTCTATTCCCACCTAAGCTACTAAATTTTTCATTAAATCTGTAGATTTTTTGTCACATTATTTCTATGTGACCAAAATTTTTTTTTCTAAAAATCTGTAGATTTTTGGTCATATTATTTCTATGATTTATCTAAAGATGTCTCTTATTGAGAATGGATGTATTATGATGTTCCTTTTTTTTTTTTTTTTCCCACATCTATGAGATCACCTACCAGATCTAACAGTGTGTCCAAATTCGCAGATGAGATACTTGTGGAGATAGCTTGTGGAGTGGTAGAGATGAGAAAGAGCTAGCGCAATGTCTTGCTGCTGGTGTTTCACCTCCTATCTTCTCGCCCCACTGCTCCATACCCACCTGGCTCAGGGAACCAGTGGTCGCATAGTGCTCCTCCAGGCCTACTGTGCAGCTGGATTCAGCAACGACATCTTTCTCTCCTTACCTTTCACCTATTTCTGAATTTACTCGTCTTTATCCTGGAGGACATCACAAGAGAAGATTGGGCTTTTTATCTTATATATCTTGTGTCAGGGTTTGATATGCTGGATGGCAGTCCATCTCGGTGTCTGCAGGCACTGGTACAGTAACAGTGAAGAAGGAAGTGATAATAGGGGTGATGAAGTTTGTTTCCCTCTGTTTCTGTGTTTACTGAACTTAGCACATGTCAATGATGCTTATGCTACACGATGATCTGCTGTGATGGTCCTACTGCCTCGTCTCACTAGGCCAAGTGTAGTGAAACCAAGTAATCTTTGTGAGTGATTGTCAATACTCCAAATAATCATATATTTTCAAACTAGGTAGAGACTTTGATTGCCAATGGATCAATAAACCTATGTATTTATTGAAGGCAGAGATTCCTTCAATATGACGAAGTATGGTATTATGATGGCAGAGAACTTTTTACCCTTCTGTTCTATAGAGGAGATGTTTCTTAAAGATAATACTTTTCTCACTGTATTCTTCTTTCTCCTGCACGCTTTCCTCTTACTGAAGACATACATAACTGATTTTTTATGAATCTCCGTGTCAGCAAGATATCCTCTATAGATACTTCTAATCCTATTTTTACAGATGTTTATACTTCAAATTCTGTGGTAATATGCCATGAGCTAATTATGATTTTGTTGGTCTATATTGCTTATAGCTTTTTTAAAAATTTATTTTGTGTGACAGAAAAATAAATCATGAAAATACTGAGTTTGCATTACAGTTAGCCTTTTGAACAATTAACTAAACTAAGATTAGAAGATGTCTTGTACCTAAATTGTTGAGTCAAAAGTTTTCTTTTTCTCTGTGTAATTTTTTTTCCTTTCTCTTAGGGAACTCTGATATTCTCTCTATTGAGTCTTGACTGCAGGTCGCTGTTGTGTGGGCTATGGCTCATCACCCTGGCCCTGTCTCTGAATGCAACTGTCAGGATTCCTCTATTATTCTCTGGCTCCTCAGAGTTCTCACAGCCTCTGCAGTGTCCTTGTGGTCAAGCTTCAGACTTGTTCCTTTCCTGCTGCAATTCTGTCTTCCCCTTTGGGCAGAAAGTGCCAAGCCTGGCTAGATAAAGACTGTGTCTTTCTTCCCAAGGGGTTCTTTTTCAGCAAACTTCACTATCTATGTAAAGGCTTTCTAGCTGGGATGCTGATTACTCCCTCTAGCCCTCAGTAGCATTAATGCTTTCCTTTAGGCAGACTGACCTTTCAGATTTCCTCTGAAACAGCTATAGTTTCCAGATATAGAAACTTCATGATTACTATTACTAGTATTCTTGTAATCCTTACAAAACAAACGTGTGATAATGTTGTGATGTATGGTGTAAAAGTTAAATTTGAGGAGAGTCGTAATCTTCAAAATTTAAATTTTCACATGGTTTTTTAGTTTAAATAAGATATCTGAATCTTTTTCAGATATAATGCAGTTCTGAGGGTAGATATTTAGAAACATCAAACTACAGTCTCAAAGAATCTAGCTGTCTTTTATATACTTGTTACCCTACATGATTCTCACAGTGTAAATTTGTATCCCTTTTAAAGTTATTTTTCCTCTCTATCGTTGCTTGAATTTAAATATTCTTAATGTACTGTAAATAACCAGACCCTGGAAGTTGTGGGTTTTTTTAATCACTTTGATGGAAGGACTCTTTGCTTTACAACTTCTGATTACAGCTTAACTGACAGGGTTTATGGTTGTTTGCTTTCCTCATTTTATTTTCTTTATAAGTAGAAAAAGATAACATATTTTCAGGCAACTTTGATAGTTTTATGTCCAAAATGTTCTGCTTTTTATAATCAATTAAGAAAAAAACAGTAGAAGATAGGGTTTTTTTCTATAAAAACTGTTTTATTCATATTGCAACAATATTTTGCATACGAAGTCACACATAAAAGTTCTCTACAAATGTGTGGGTTTAGCAAATTTGGGCTCTCAACCATATAATCTCTGTAGGAGGAAAGCTAAAAACAAGCTTGCTTTTCCTAGCACTTATGATTTGAAATCAACTTGCTTGCATGAGTAATAAAGAACTCTCTCTTAGAAACTTTGTTCTGTATTGCATACATTGTAATAAAGGCTAGAAAGAGATTTTTACTGATGGTTTTCTTTGGTTCATTTTTGAGAGTCTTTTTTCCTCTTTAAAAATTTTCTATTTTGAAACCTAAAAGTCCGCTTGAAAAAAGAAAAGTCGAAATGCTTAAGATATTTGAAATGTAATATTGTGTCTTTAAAAAAAAATACTTTGTAATACAGTTAGAGCGTTCGATTTCATTTCAAATTTATACATTGTTTTGATCTACCAAGATCTGTACTGAAAGAAGATACAAATCTGTATTTTTCCAAGTTGATCATTTTTGATTGATGGGACAGATACAATTATCAGTGTTTTCACAGTCAGATATTTAGCTGAAGCAGTTAAAAAGCTTGAGCTATTTATGTTAGCTTAGTTCATAAAGAAAAAAATGCATATGAAAACACTGTAAGTTTCAAATCAAACTGTAGTGAATTTTTTAAAACAGAGTTCACTTCTTTTCACTAAAGCACAGGAATTCAGGTGAATGGAAAAACAAATTTTGCAATTACAGATTTTTAACTTCCTTTCAGAAATAATAGAATGTATAAGCTCTCAGATTTATGAAGTGCATGCACTGAGGATATAAATGACTTGGGGGCAGCCATTTTTCTGTGAAGGTCTTGATTTACAACTAAGAAACCTGTAAATTAAAATTATGCTGATATGATGAACTATAAGAGACAGCCATAATCGCCATCAGCCTTAAGCACAGTGTTTGGTGAACTAGTAAAATTTGTGAACTCCGCATCAAGAATGAGCCTCCCTTCAGGCAACTATATCACAAGATTTAAATCAGTATTTGATTTCTCTTCTTTTCTAGGAGTCTTGTAAATTATGTATCTAATCCTGGAGAAAACTATCAACACTGACATTAGTCAATTCTTTTTAGAAGTAACAGATTCAACATGCATTAGTTCCCTTTCTTGTGACATGATAAAAGAAAATGATTCAAGAAGATTGTGGTATTTTCTCTATCTTCAGCAAACAAATTTGAATCTTTGCTGTAGGCCACAATATTTCATTAAGGAAACCAGAGATCCTTTGGTAACTATTATATAATTGATAGATTTTTTTTTTCACATTGCTGAACATAGCCCCTATGTCTAACAAAAGAACGCACTACAGTGAAATACACAACAGGAGCATTTTGAGCTTTATATGATTATAACTGTAAATGAAATAAGACAATAATATTGCCTTCAAAGTACTCTTCTGCCCATAGGGCAATAAAGTTCAAACTTACATTCCATCCATGTTATGTGCCTGAAAATTATTGATGCTGGGCTAAAAAGGAGTCATTGAGACAAGCAAAAATGTTTTTCTTTTTTTTTTCAAAATTATGCTTCTGTCTTTATTCTACATAGGGCTGAAAGTCAAGTAGAAAGAGACTATCATGGTTTTTAGACTAGTACTTAGGTTTTGAAAAGCTGGTCCTGGTCTTAGCACTGGTCAATAAGTATGATACAGGATTTATTCTCCTTTGCTGTCAGCGTCTGAGTTGAATATCAAAACTCTAGTCACTAAAGACAAATGCTGTGCCCAAAAGACCAGTCCACAGTGTGCTACAGTGGATGCAGACTGTACACCAGCCAGCAAAATACATGAAACATGGAATAAAAATGTGATTTTATGATTTTGAAAGGTTCCATATTGTATTATGCAAATAAATACTTTTGGGGAAAAAAAGCTGAATACAGATGCTGTAAAAGAATTAAATGACTTTGAGGTGTGCTTGCAAGTGTGATTTAAAATCAGATCAACACTTGAATTCAGGATCCAAGGCCCTTAGAAGAACCAAAGAACAATGACATCTAGTCTTCCTTCTGAAACTTTTTTCTTTGTTCGTCCAAATAGTCTTTGTTTTTTTTTTCTTTTTTTTCTTTTTTTTTTTTTTTTTTTTTTTTTTATAATGAAAGAGACATCTTGACTGACTCTCTAAAGAAAAAAAGAAAATGGAAAAAAAGTAAAGCAGATCAGAAAATCTCCTGTATTTGGACAACTGTTTGTTCTTCATTAGAATGATACCAGATTGCCAATGAAACAATCTCTGTCTGAGTGTTAGGATAGACAGGGATTTTTCCTATATTGTTAGGGTGAGTGAAAGTCAGGTTTTTCAAATGAAAAATGGGGCTGCAGTTACACATTTGGCTGTGAAATTGTCACAGGTCTCTTGAGTAGATATTTCATAGTTTTTCTGTGATTATTCTGTGTAAGAATTATTAGAATAAATCATTCTTTAAATAGTCACAGCCAACAGGACTGTATTCTTGTTTATTTCAGAAAACAGAAAGGAGGTGTTGCCAAATAAAATGAATCACTTCTGTTTTAATTTATTTATAAATTTATTTATTTTGTAGAATTACAGAATCATAGAATGGCTTGGATTGGAAGGGACCTTAAAGACCATATAGTTTCAACGATCCTGCTGTGGGCAGGGTTGCCACTCACTAAATCAGGCAGCCCAGGACCCCTCCATGGGTGGGGCATCCACAAACTTCTCTGGGCAACCTGTTCCTGTGCCTCACCATCCTTTGAGTAAATAATCTCTTCCTAACATCTAACTTAGATCTCCACTCTTTTAGTTTAAAATCATTCACCTTTGTCTTATCGCTATTAGACCATATAAAAAGCCAGTCTCCCTCCTGTTTATAAATCTCCTTTAAGCACTGGAAGGCCATAATGAGGTCTCCCTGGAGCCTTTTCTTCTCCAGACTGGACAGGCTCAGCTCCCTCAGCCTTTCTTTGAGAGGTGCTCCAGTCCTCTGACCATCTTTGCGGCTCTCCTCTTTCACAATAAAAGAAAGTGTGCAATAATAG
The DNA here is from genome assembly GCA_013396635.1 of Penelope pileata. Classification (NCBI taxonomy): domain Eukaryota; kingdom Metazoa; phylum Chordata; class Aves; order Galliformes; family Cracidae; genus Penelope; species Penelope pileata. Next base: position 95,605 of record WBMW01002163.1, on the reverse strand, counting down.
AACAACATAAAATTGGTAGCTTTTATATGTATTGCTGGAGAGCTTTGCAGTCATCTATAGGACTTCAGAACCTTTTGTACCAAGTAATGGTGTGACTTTTAGCATACACAAGCAGCTAATGGGCTAGAAGGTAGTATAGATTATGCATGGCTGGCAACAAGTCTGCAGTGAATTGCTTTGTGAGGTTTCAGTGTGAAACATGGACTATCAGCATGTTTCTTCCCAAGTCCCTTCCATCTTTCTCCTCTTCCACACAGCAATTTATATATATATTAAAAGTTGAAGACTGAGCTGCCCTTTAAACCTAGAAGCAGAATGTTCATGTTCAACAGCAAAAATGGTAGATTATTTAATTATTGTGCATCTGTGTTACATAATGGAAGTCTAAATTAATGGAAGTCTAAATTAAAATTCATTAAATAGAAAATAAGGCATTCGGTACTTTTAAGATGATGAAAGAGAATAACCAACAGTTAGTAGTACACTATTGTATGATTATCTTTTTCTGTTTGTTTTCCTGCAATTTCTCTTCATCTCACTATTAATATCATTTCTTAAGGATAATCATCTAATACTTATCCAAGACTTTTCATGCTGATAAATGCCCAACGATTTTTGTAATTGTTAAAGACAAGGAGTGAATCATTTAGCCCCTTTCCAAAATTTTTCACCATTGTTTTCAGTAGTGATATTATGATGTTAGAGTTTAAGACAAGGGATGAAGAATGAATAGCTAATCTAATTGTAACTTCATTTTACAGTATACAGAGTAAATGGAGAGTGGGATAATAACATGTGCCAGGGATGACTGGGACACATAGGGAAGATTGCAGTAAGGATTTCAGTAACATGATGAAATGAAATAAACCCGCTTTAGGGAGAGCAGAGGCTTTGCAATGGTTAACTAAGATTTGCATTGCCAGAGGCCATTGCTGCAACTAACTCCTAGATTTGTGTTGTAATCCATCTGTTCTCTTCCCTAGTGCTATGACCTTGTTAGCAAAACTGTGACTTCACTTCCAAAAGTAGACTAGCTGGAGAGAGTCCAGCTGCAAGCAATGAGAATAATCAGCCTTCTAAAAGTATGCCTGTAGGGAGAGGTTGAGCAAAATAGGACTGTTTAATCTAGAGAAGACTGAACTGATGGGAGTTATGCTAATCTATTTCAATTCTGAAGAAATTATTCAGGAAAATAATATATTGTTAGTCATATTTAATTTGGCCATTAGAAGTAGTGGATTTGAATTACACTAAAAGAGCTTTAATGTGAGCAAGCTGGAAAATTCTAATGATGAGGATTATTAAGTGCTAATGCCTGGAAGGCTGGGCAATGTCCATCACTGTGGGCTGGTTTGAGCACATGAGCTGTACAGACTGATTTTGACACACTTGATTCATATGTGGAGTCAGAAGAGCACTACAGAGATCTCCTTAAGACATCATTTCTTAGGTTTTCTGGCTTTCTTTCTTTATTATCTAGTAATTTCCTCAAAGGTAGATTTCTTATATGCCCTCAGCAAATGCTGGCAAAGACACAAGCAACTGAACTCTACACATTAGGTTTCTCAAGTGAATGCAAGACTGTATATCTTGAGCAAGAGCTCTAGAAGAGTGCTGTAACAGATTTATTAGCTTGTAAAATTACATTTAAGTTCACCTATTGCTTCAGTCTCTCAAGTTGTGTATCACATTAGTAGGTATGGACAGATTTTCTACGAATCCTTGAAGAACTTTCCATTCACACACAGGACTCCAGACTGGACTTGTTTCTTAATGGAGAAACGTGTAGTATTTCCCAAATTGATTTATGTTTTTTATGTCTATGTGGAAAAGTTTGCTATTGTGAAAATAGTGATTTATTTTAACCCACCATATCTCAGCAAAGCATTTTTCCTATAACCAAAAACAATACAGAAACTCTACCCTTAAAAATACTTCAAATGTGGAAAGTCCTAAGAATATGTACATCGACATGTTTAATTTTTTATTCTTATAAAAATAAAAAAATGGTTTATTAAATAGATATTCTGTAAAACCACAAAGACAGTCTAAACATTTAGCTGTCGTGATAATACATTGCAATTTTTCTATTTATCTGTCCTAGTTATGATCTCAGTATTTTTATTTGTGTCCAAGATATTTAGTACCTGAAATATGCCTTATTGTGCCATGGAATAAGGTAGCTAAAGGGTTCTTGAAAGATTGTTTAGCCATTGCGTAAAGACAGTATCTTGTATACTCATTTTACTCAAAGGATGAAGATTTTGCAGCCTTTGAAGACATTCACTTCCACTTCTTAGCTACCCTTATCTCTCTGAAGCATTTTATAAATAACTTGCTTTACTCCTCATTGCTATAATGTAAGCCCTTGATTTATCTTGTTCACTACACATTGAGCACATGTTCATCCTTTTTATGTACTTGAAGATGGTTGTTTTACCCCCTAGATTGTGTTATTTCTTCAGGCTGTACAACCTGAAGTTGTTCAGTTTAGTCCCACAGATCATGTTTTCTAGGAACATTTATGATTTTTCCTGATTTCCTCTGGACTTCACATTTGATTCTAATTCAGACTGAACCACAATGATCCAGCCTTCACAAAGGCTCTGTGTGGTCTCACTAGTAGAGAGTATAGAAGAAAACTCATTTAATGTATTCACTGGTGTGGTGTGGAGTAAAGGGAAAAGATTATTTTATCTATCTGTGTTTTTCAGGATGGCATGTGTTTTTTTTTTTTTTTTTTTTTTTTTTTTTTTTTAAATTTTTATTTTTTTTTTATATTTTTTTTTTTTTGGTAACAGTATGACATTTATTCAACATATGATCTATGTAATAGCTCTGAAATCTCATTTTATGAAGTGCTGCTATCTCTCTGTACTTTACATCTCCTGACTTTATTGGATTTGGTGAGGAAAGTTACCACCAAGAACGAGGAGAAGTCTGAGGTTCTCAATGCCTTCTTTACTTCTGTCTTTAATAGTCAAGCTAGTTATCATCAGGGTGCTCAGCCCCCTGAGCTGGAAGACAGGAATAGGGAGCAGAATAAACCCCACAGAATTCAGGAGGAAAAAGTTAGCAACCTGCTACACCCCCTGGACTGTCACGAGTCCATGAAGCCAGATGAAATCCACCTGAGGGTACTGAGGGAGGTGGCAGAAGTGATTGCTAAGGCACTTTCCACCATCTGTTAGCAATCTTGGTCAACTGGGGAGGTCCTAGATGACTGGAGACTTGCCAATAATACACTATCTAGAAGAAAGGTCAGAAGGAGGATCTGGGGAACTACAGGCTTGTCAGCTGGACTTTAGTGTTGAAGAAGGTCATGGAGTAGATTGTCTTGAATGCAATCACATGGCATGTGTGGGACAACCAGGGGATCAGATCTAGCCAGCACACGTTCATGTAAGGTAGGTCCTGCTTGACCAGCCTGATCTCCTTCTATGACCAGGTGACTTGACTAGTGGGTGAGGGAAAGGCTGTGGATGTAGTCTACTTTAACTTTAGTAAAGCATTTGATTCTGTCTCCCACAGTATTCTCCTGAGGAAGCTGGCAGCCCATGAGTTGGGCATGTACACTCTTTGCTGGGTAAAAAAACTGGTTGGATAGCCAGATCAAAAGATTGGTGGTGAATGGAGTTAAATCCAGCTAGGAGATGGTCACTAGCAGTGTTTCTCAGGGATCAGTCTTGGGGCTGGTCCTGTTTTGTATCTTTATTTGATGATCTGGACAAGGGGATTGAGTGCACCCTCAGTAAGTTTGCAGATGACACCAAGTTGGGAGGAAGAGTCAATCTGCCTAAGGGTAGGAAGGACCTATAGAGCAATCTAGATAGGCTGGATCAATGGGATGAGGCCAATGGAATGAAGTTCAACAAGACCAAGTAAGGGATCCTGCACTTTGGTCTCAACAACCCCATGCATCACTACAGGCTTGAAGCAGTGGCTGGAATGCTGCGCAGAGGAAAAGAATCTGAGAGTGTTAGTTGACAGTCGGCTGAACATGAGCCAGCAGTGTGCCCAGGTGGCCAAGATGACCAATGGCATCCTGGTTTGTATCAGAAATAGTGTAGTCAGCAGGAATAGGGAGGTGATCATCTCTTTGTACATAGCACTGCTGAGGCTGCACCTTGAGTATTGTGTTCAATTTTGAGCCCCTCTCTACAAAAAAGACATCGAGGCCCTGGAGCGTGTCCAAAGAGGGGCAACAAAGCTGGTTAAGGGTCTGGACCACAAGTCTTATGGGGAGTGGCTGAGGGAGCTGGGATTATCTGGTCTGGAGAAGAGGAGGCTCGGGGGAGACCTTATTGCTCTCTACAACCACCTGAAAGGAGATTGTAGAGAGGTGGGATCAGCCTCTTTTCCTGGGTAACTAGTGATAGGACAAGAGGTGATGGCCTTAAGTTGCGTCAGAGGAAGTTCAAGTTGAATATTATGAAAAATTTCTTCTCAGTAAGAAGAAATGCATTGATAACAGGCATTGGTAATGCGCTGGAAGAGGCTGTCCAAGGAAGGAGTGGAGTCACCATCTCTGGAGGTTTTCAAGAAGTGGGTATATGTGGCACTGAGGGATATGGTTTTGTGGACAAGGTTGTGATAGGTTGAGTATTGATGTTTTTTTTCCAAACTTAATGATTCTATGATTCTATTATTCCTATCTTAGGAATTGTTACCTTATTAAGCTACTTGATCCTTTTCTTCAGACTCTGTACAGTTAGGCAGTACTATGTGGAATAAATATCCTGGCCTTCAGAGTATCTCCAACTCTTTTCCATTGTCACTGCTCAAATTTCATCACTATATACTCTATTTTATCATCCAAACTGTATTAAATGGTTTTTACAAGCATTGCATAAAGGTAGACGGAGAACAAATCCTTTCCAGGCCCCACCCTATACTATCCCTTCCATTCTGACAGTAAATCAATGGCATATTTTATCTTCCCTCAGTTTTCTGATATAATTTGTGCTCAGCCCTTAGAGGCTAGATCTGTTTCAATAGGTTGCTTATGACTGAGAGTGTAATTTGAGATGGTGTCAAAAATCTTTCTAATGTTAAGATAAATGACACCTACCCACTTGTCTCTCATCCACAATGCCTGTTACCCTCTCACAGGAGGAAATATGACAGCTTATTGTTGACAGATCCCTGTTGGCTGTTATTTGTCTTGTTTGTTTGTTTAATGTTTTCAAAATGTTTGTTTATTTCTTTCAATATTTTTCGGGAATTCAAGTTAAAACAATAATGCAGTTAATTTGATAATTCTCTGACTTCTTTTTTTCCCGTTTTTCTGAGCACAAGCACTACATATGTGAATATTCCATCCCTGGGGGCGTTCAAGACCAGGTTGAATGGGGCCTTGATCAACCTGATCTAGTGGGTGGCAACCCTGTCCATGGCAGTATCATTGGAACTAGATGGTCTTTAAGGTCCCTTCCAACTCAAACCATTCTATGATTCTGATTTACAATTTGCAAGTTTTCCATACTTCCGCATAAAGTCTAAATGGTTTTCTAAGTACTCAGGTAGTTCTTTTTGTATCACACAGTAAATTTCTGTATGTTCAGTCCTTTTGAAAACCTCCAGCTTCCTGAAGTACTCTCACTTTAAATGTTTATCATTCTTTTATTAGTAACATGGATTATTTACACACACACACCCATTAAATGCACTGTATAGTATTTTCTCTAGGTTAAACTTCTTCCACATTGTCTTGATTTTGGCAGAAATAGGGTTAATTTTCTTCCTAGTAACAATTATGGTGCTCTGTTTTGGATTTAGTATAAGAATAACAGTGATAGCACATTGATGCTTTAGGTGTCACAGGGCAGTGCTAAACGTCAATGACGTTTCAGCTTCTCATGGTGCTGTGCTGGTGAAGGGGTTGGGGTGTGCGCAAGAAGCTGGGAGGGGACAGAATTAGAACAGCTGATCCAAACTGGCTAGAGGGACATTCCATGTCATATGATGTAAAATTGTATGACTGCCAGTATCTTGGGCTGCATCAAAAGAAGCATGGCCAGCAGGCCTGGGGAGGTGATCTTGCCCCTCTACTCTGTGCTGGTGAGACCTTACCTGGAATACTGCATCCAGATGTGGAGTCCTCAGCACAGGGGAGACATGGACCTGTTGGAGTATGTCCAGAGGAGGGGCACAAAAATGATCTAAGGGATGGAACACTGACCCTATGAGGACAGGCTGAGAGAGCTGGGGCTGTTTAGCCTGGAGAAGAGAAGGCTATGGGGAGAGCTGATAGCAGCTTTTCAGTATCTAGGGCAGGGCTATAAGAAAGAAGAGGTCAGACTCTTTATAAGGGTCTGTTGTGATAGGACAAGGGGAAGTGGTTTCAAACTAAAAGAGGAGAGATTTAGGCAGGATATAAGGAAAAAGTTTTTTACAGTAAGGGTGGTGAAGCACTGGAACAGGTTGCCCAGAGATGTGGCGAATACCCCATTCCTGGAGACGCTCAAGATCAATCTGGACTGGGCTCTGTGCAACCTGATCTAGCTGTAGATGTCCCTGTACATTGCAGGGTAGTTGGACTAGATGACCTATAAAGGTCCCTTCCAACTCAAACAATTTTATGATTCTATGATTCTATGTCATATTGAACAATAAAACTGGGAGGAGTTGGCTGGGGAGCCGCTGTTGCTCAGGGACTGGCTGGGCATCAGTTGGTGGGTGGTGAGTAATTGCCTTTATAATAATACACCTTTTCATCATTATTATTATTTTTCCTTTCTTTTCTGTCCTATTAAACTATCTTTATCTGAACTCATCAGTTCCACCTTTTTACCATTCTCTTTCGAGTCCCACTGAGGCAAGGGAGTGAGTGAATGGTTATATGATGCTGAGCTGCCTGCCAGTTTAAGCCAAAACACACATGCTTATTTTTTGCCTGCGAGATCACTAAGTCTCTCCACAGAATTTTCAATTTGATTATTGACTCTTCATTCTAAGCTTCAGCAGAAGCTTGGCAGAGAAGTCTTCCCCTGATGCTGAAAATTTCATTATTAGAACGGTCTGTTCGTTGCCGTCTATGAAATAGCTCAGACTTTCTACATGCAATTTTGTTACCTGGGTGGACTTGTGTTTTAAAGGCCATTGTAATTTTCCTTTTTTATGTAGTGCTGAAAATTCAAAATGAGTAGAGTGACAAGATATGACTGTTCACTGATGAGCTGAGGGGAAGTTTGATGAAAATTTCAAGTGCTTCACTTTGCTGAAATACTTTTCAGAGGTTGTGGATTCTAAGATATTTGACCTTCCAGCTCTGTTTCCTGTTATTCTTCAGGTGATCATCAATGGAGTCATCAGCTTTGTGCTTTCTGTCTTGCTGACACTCATGGTTGGATTGAAATATTTGCAATTTTTTTATGATTGGCTAATTTATAGTTTAAAATATAGAAATATTAATGATAAGAAAATGGGTGATAAGTCATCTTAAGTAATATTAAATATGTATGTGGGCCATGTCCTTGCTGGCATAACTTTACTGAAGTTACTGGACTGGTCTAAATCTACATGAGTTTTAGCCCTGAACATAGGATTTGATGCTATGTATCTATCAAATAAGCCATCATTAAAGTGTTTGGGGGCTGAATTTCCTCTGTGATTAAAAACATGTAATGGTGACTCCTTTTTCATTAGAAGTTTGAGTTTCTTCAATGAATTAGCCAGTGACTCAAACGGACTTCGTACTGGTAAAAACTTGTCACTTGGCAACAAAAAGTATGAAGGTGGAATGTTTCCTCTCAAAGTGGCATTTTTCCTAAAGGAAAATCTGACTATAATAAGGGTTCTGATTTTGTTTCACTGTATTTGTTTTTTTGTTTTTTTTTTGTTTGTTTGTTTGTTAATTTAAGGAGTTTTAAACATACTTTCTTATAAATAGTTATGACTTTAGTAGCATATAATGGCTTCAGTCCCTGTGTGTGCATCATAACTTATACAGGAATAGAACACCAAAATCTTCATTAAAATCTCTCCATGTCCAAGTAAGGGCTGTGAAGCATTCTGTGTAGTGATATGCAATAGAAGTTGTCTATGTGAAAATTGTCTGCATAAAGAATAACTTCGAAATCCAGTTTGTATTCTGATCTCTTCATAATAATGATGCATTTTTGAAATATGTACAGGTACTTGCAAAGTACTTCAAAAAAAATCTGAAGTCTGCTGATATCATCTTGAATAGGATATTTCTATGTCAAAAAACTGTTAAGGAAATGACTGAGAGGAGGACGAGGGCTTGGTCTAATTTGAAAATAAAAAGTCTATCTCCAGAGGCAGGTGCTATAATAGTAATTAAGATTCGTGGTTCCAAAAGAAAAATGATCTTGCTTGTATTGACCAGAAGTGCCTATGAGATTGCTGTAAATTTCTGTCTAATATTTGCACTGTACAGTAACAGTAGCTGTTTACTTGATGACCTGCTGATCACTGCAGTTTGTGCAAAGGACAGCATTTTAAGGCTGAGGTTTAAAAACTGTAAAACACTTATCTCTGTAGATTGTGATACAGTGGTATGATTACTCCCTGTTTAAGGTTTTCACATTATCCTCTCCCATCTAAGTATTCAGCAGTCATGAATTGTATGATTAAATTAGTGAGGCTGGTTTCTTACACTTTCAGCACGCTAAGTGTGTATCAATACGTACTTCCATTGATAAACCAAGGCTGGTATTTAACTTTTTCTGTTATGACCGCAAGAAAATTGGTATCTGTTTACACTATTTTCTCTTTGCATGCATCACCTCCTTTTATTATTTATTTATTTATTTAGCCACAACTGAGAATAATTTGTTAATGTGGCTAGAACATTAAAATTACATTCTTTTAGATGGAGAGATTGTAGTTCTTGGAAGCTGGAGATGTGAAGAAAGATTTTGACATGCTGAGGAAACAATTGTTATAATGTTTCTGGTATAAATTCTTTGAAATATATTGTTTACTTTTAAAAGTAAAAAATGTTTTAATCGTGATTTCTAAAATACAAGTGCTTGCTGGGCAAAAGCCATTCCAGACCTGAGAGATGGAGATCAGTTTAGTCCTGGCATCACTAAGAATCAGAAAATAAAACGTTTCTACTTAAATATGTTACCACATTTTGAACTTACTTAAGTGTCTTCACTGCTTTTGTCTTACTCACAACTTCCCTCCAGCCAGTTGCAAAATTGAGGTTCAAGCAGGTTGAATAATTTGCCTAAGGTCACCAAGAAAGTCTGATTGTATCAGAGCTGTATGGGCTAACTCTAAGCAAATGACTTTAGTGCAACCAGTCTTTAGCACTACTTTCAAATAATGTATTTTACCTTCCCTCCTGATCTTTTCATGGCCATTGCATGCAATCAGTCTTCTCAGATTTTTCTTCAGTCATATCTGACACTCAACTATGTTAATTTTCAACTGGTTTGTGGTATACAAGGAATTAAAAAAAAATTCTCAATGATAATGATTTGATGCTGAAGTTGACAATCTGAGCTCACTCTCATTTGTTTTATTTTCTTTTGTTTTCCTTTCAAGTATATTTTTTTGTTCTTGACTTATTTCTATTATGCACATTGTTGCTTAAATATTTGTAAGCTTAGACTGTAAGTATACCCAGCTTTTCTCTAGAAGGATAAGATCTGGCTGGCAGACAGAATGCAATTATCATTATATTTAGGCTCATAATGAATTCACTATAGTTGAACCAGTTTCAGTTTAATTTTGGTGTGCAATGGTTCAGATGACTTGATTGGATGAGGTACATTAGAGACTTGAACTTTTACTGTGAGAATAGATGCATTAGACAATTCCAAAAGCTAAATATTGAGCTAAATTGCCTTAAGTCATTCACTTGCAATGCTCATTTCATGAACCCTTTTGTCAGAAGGAAAATACTTCCAGGAATTTGACACAGAAATATGTATAACTCTTAGTAACAGCAGGAGGTAATGTTTCAATTCTTTGTCATTTATGTGAGAGAGAATCTGAGTAAGTGTTAAAAGACATATGAAGTGGTATGTGAGAGCCTTGATGCTTATGAAGGTCTTTGCTAAGCAGTCAAATAAGATGTTAGCCTGCTCCTATGTTTCTGGCAGAATGCACTACTTACATTCCTCTGTCCATATCTTGCACAATTCTATTCATTAAAATAATATTCTTAAACATATGTTTTTCATTTTTAAATAAATTTCTGACTCTGTTATAAAGTTTCAAAAATGGAAATTCCTACAATTGATAATGCAACATAATCCAAAACATTAAAATACTGTTCAGCTAAGTCCTTGATATAAATCCTCTGAAGTTTGTCCAAGTGCTTTGTATTATCACCCTTTGCTGAATTATGTAAGTGTTAATTTTTTCCATTATTATTAAGAATGGAAAATGGAGTTTTTTGATATACGTAAATGGTTCGTGAATTGTTTGTGACCTATTAACAGCATTTAATCAGTCTCGTTTTGTTGCTGAGAACACTGCTAAATGAATGAGTTTCTCGATTATTGCAGGAGTATAGGTGCCAGGAATGTGAATGCGCTTTCTGTACAATGTCATGTAAATCTCATCTTGTTTGATCCCATTTCTCGAATCATTAATTTTTAGCTTTATTATTAGATATTAGAGAAAATTGTATTTGTAATGTTCATGAAGGATAGAGGTGTTTACTCAATTTTGATATGAAATGATATTTCCTCTGTGTTTTGATGGCTTAGTGAACTGTGAACCTTAGTGCTGCAAATTAAAGCAAATTGCAACTCCATCAGGCAGATATCTCATATAAGGATTTTTTAATGTCTATTTAAATAGCAATGAAGCCATTCTCTTTCTGTATCATGACACATTTTGTAGAAAATAAATATGAGTCTTACAGACATGCTGTCACACTTTCAGATATTTTCCCTTCAGTAAATATTAGAATAGTAGAAAACAGAACCTCATAATAGGGAAAAGTGAGGTACTCCGTAATAGCACATCAATCTGTCAGACACTTTGCAAATTCATAAGAGCTACTAAAATAAAGTTGATATTAATTGGTATTAAACTAATGATATTATTATTAATAATAAATACAAAACTAGCCAACCCAATCCATCTGACCTACACAATTTCAGATGTATTTTACACTGAATTTAGTCTTGTCATACATCACACTGTAGTGAAAAGCAGCTAGCAGATGTCACATGAAAATGAAAGTTATGAAGTATGTCTTCAAGAATCCAAGTTTATCTAAGGCTACTTAAAGATCTGAGACTCACACAGCCCTAGCAGGAGCTGTGCAGCTCAGAGACTGCTGAAGACCCAGAGATTTTGATCAGTAAGGACTGAAGAGCTGCAGAACTTTCTCATATTTTATTTTGATGTTGAAAAAACCTGTTATTCCATTCTTTTGTCTTCCTTGTCATTTTCATTCCCCCACGAGAATCTTGTTTAAAAATGTGTGCTGAAATTTAAGCTACTCTAAAGTTAGTTTTGTAACTTTTGAACTTTTAAATTACTTTGGGCCAGGTTTTCCAAAGCATTTAGATGGTAAAAACTGCAGATGGAAGCATAGTGGGATTTTCAAAAGCAGTTAAACAGATAACTCGTATAGCTCCCATTTAAATCAATTAACTGGATTGAGCAAGTTCCCCTTGGCAATTTTGAAAGTTTCATTGCTAAGTGGTTTTGTCTACATTAAAAAATCTGATTTCCAAAGGAGGCTAAACATCAGAAACATCAGGATTTGGCAATTATAGGTATTCAGCCGTTCTGAAAATTGTATGATGTGCCTGGCTGTATGTTCTCAAATGTCTGCGATGATCTTCCTCTTTCTTGTATATTAACAGTTTTTACTATCATTTATTGTCCAAAGTTAATCTCGGAGAAGACGTGGGATCAATAGTTCTATAACCTACAGATAGAAAAGTAGTGACACAGGTGAATATTCTGCACAGATTCAAGAACCACGGACCTTGATATATGCATTTAATGACTGGAAAAACTTATAGAGCTTTGAGAGCTTTGTTGTAATAATGCCTTGTACTGTATTTCCTTATTAAATTCACATTATGGAAAACAGTAGACCAAGAATATAGGCAAGGAGTACTTTGGATTGTGGATAGCTGGGAATGATTGAGATAACCAGAAGTAGCATGACTTTTTAGTGAACGGGATTGTTTTTGGTTGAAATGAAAACTGAAGATATTCTCCAGAAAGACATCTAACCTTCTTTAATCATTACCAAAGATTCAGTCCACTGAATCAAGTCAAAATTAGTCCAATATTATCTTCTTTCCCAGTCTCTTTTTCAAATACTGACCAACATGAACATCAAGTCATCAGAGCCAACACCTGTGCTCCACAGATTGACTCTTACTATGCCACTTTTCTTGTTAATGTAGCTATGATCTGAGTTGCCATGATGCTTCGGTTTATGGGAGGAATCCATGAAGTGGAATGAAGAGCAAAGTTCTTCCAAAGTTAAAATCCTACGCTGACAAAATTTTCTAAGATCTACAAATGTCTTAAATGAGATCTGTCATTTCAGAAAATGCCCATTGTTTCTTGGGAAGGTATCATCTCTTTCTTTGAAAATGGAATAAGAATCTCACAAGCAAGAACTCTTAACATTTTGTTAAGAGCTTTTTTAGAAACATGTCAGCTTAAAACCACTATAGATTTTGCCTAAAAAAGTCAGACAAAATCATTTTTAAGATATGTCTTGTATACCTTGTAGAATTCACCTGCACCAGCCATTCATTCTGATTTTTTTCTACATTTATTTATTTATGCTTTGAGAGCACATTCGTGTCTGAGTTGTTCAATTTCTATCAGCTAATAGTACTTATAGAGTCAGATTTGTTAAGCCACTGACTTTTTTCAACATCCATAATACTGGATTGCCATGCTAGAAATTTTTTGTGCGGTTTATGTATGTGTCAAATGCACCTGAATAAAAAAACACAATATGAATCTTTACCTGTAATCTTCTGAGACGGGAATTTATTTTCAATTGTTGCCACTGGAACCTTAAGTATTCTAATGAATCACCAAACAGGAGGAGTTTTTAAGAGTGTTTTAGCTAATTAAAGCACAGTCAAAATCGTAGATATCTATTGAATAAAGTTTTTTTTTTTTTTTACTTTTACTAGGGTAGAAACTCTGAAAGACACAAAGAAATTTTCTTTACTTATTTAAGCTGTAGATTCATGATACAGTAAATGTGGCTTAGGATTATTAATTCTAGATAAGGAACATTGTAGCCTCATAGCATTAAATGTTGATCAGAAATAAACTCACTTTTCTAGTTCAAAAGTGTTAAAGAATTGGATACCTTAGCTTTATCCTGTCTGGCTTTCTGCCAGCTTAGATATTGCCTGTCCATGCCTCTCTAACTTTATGCTGAATCAGATTCTGTGTATTCTTCTGGTGTTTCAGTATTGTGGGCTATAATATGTCAAATAGGCAGTACTGTTCTTCTGTGAGTCATCCCAAACTTACCCACACAACCATGGCATAATATTGCCCCTATTATCCTAGTATCTGACTAAATCACAAGCTTTGATCTATTTATTTTCCTACAACACTGTGAAGGATAATATGTCTTTGCTATCACACAGATTTCATCATAATGTTTTCTCTCTTGTCTAGTAGATAAACACTAGGGGTTATGAAGGCTTTGAGAATGTCAGTGATTAAAACCTGGGGATTATAACAAAGATGAATGTTTTCTTAAAGTGTCGAGTACTCTGCTAGGGCTCTATCAAAGGTATTTCATTCCATTGGATTATTCTTACAATTTTTAAGAAGCTAGTTATTTAAATTATTTATTTATTTTTATTTTTTTTAGATAATCACTGGATGATGTTTTTTTTTGTAATTATCAGTTCCACATCCACTGATGTCCTTAAATGACTCAGAGGACTCACAGAGTTTCTCATATGAGCACATTTCTCCTCATTACCATGTGGACCCTTGTTTGCCCTTTCAAGCGTCAAATGACAGTCAAGTCCTACCCTGTACAGAAGAGGGGACAAAGGAGATAAAATGACTGTCTGCTTACTTCTGTTTTATTTAACCTGCGTAGTACTGTGACATGGTACTCTGAGGAAGGAAAATGAGGCTGGAAATGTTACGTTGTGATTTTCTCCTGAATCTGTTGAAAAACTGCTGGAAAAATAAACCTTTAAGACCAAAATTATCCCTCTTGATAAGCTGTCCCCATTCTGTCCTCCTCCAGAAGGAACTGAAAACGTTCCTGACACGTGAAATTTTGTTACTGCTGTTTCACTTATAAATAAAACCTCTAAATTGAATAGAAGTGCTAGATACTTAATAGACAAGAACAAGGCAAGTCCTTCATCCTTGAGTGCTTACCATCTAACAAAGGAATAAAAGATGGAGCATGGGAGCATGGCAGAGTGAATCTGGTGCCTATAAGAAATTATTTGTTCTGCAAACTCCTCTGGTGCACTCAGTGGGACCTTTTGAAGAACACGGTGTTGCTAAGGTTGGGCTAAGGTTGATGGGACTAACTTGTGTGATAATTTTAAATCGGACATGCTTTAAATCTGTTAATTTCCCATGCCAATTTTATGTGGGGAATATGCAGGAATAATAGATAAGAGGATGAAAAAAATTGTGAACGCTCTTCCGTGGAGAAATTTGGGATTTCCAAAGCAGTACTGCATTGTCTCCATCTGATTTATACTACAAAAAGAACCCTGGAATATTTAAATCAAGAGAACTACAGTGTGTAGCTGTTGAATCTTTTTCCGTTATTGTTCAGTAAGCAGTATATACTCATTTTTATCTTCTAGGAATGAAAACAGAACTCCTTTGTGAATTTTAAAACTTAAAAAGTGAAAAAGTGTAAAATACCAGCAGTCTTGGAAAAGGTGGTATTACATCTCCTGTTCAGTGATGTTTTTTTCCTGGCACTTTTTGTTCTGCCACAGCTGATGCAAGGAGATTTCAATCTATTTCTTCACTACACCAGAAACTTATTTGAAACTCATACAACCTTATTTTGTAATTGTTTGAGAACTAGTGGTACTTATATTTGCATATGATTAACTTTTAAAGTGCTGTGTACAGGGTTTTTTGCTTTTAAAGCAGCCATGAGTCAATAAATATCCTTACAGATGTCAATTTGGTCAGCAGTAAAGAGGTAAATAGAAACTAATGACACTCATCAAGCTTGTGGCATGAATGATTTATTGGACACAATCATTTAACACTTTCATAAAGTCAATACATGGGGAAGAAACAGGTTTCTTATTATGGTAAACTGCATTTGGACTGTCAGCATGTAGTGATTTATGACAAACCTGTGACCAGGATTAGGATATTATAAATGGGAGTAAATAGAATGCTCATTAATTTTTTATACCTACAGGTAGAAGACATGCAGTGGGCTAATAGAGAACGCACTCATCCGGCATCTGTCTGCAGCCTACCCTGTAAAGCCGGGGAAAGAAAGAAAACTGTGAAGGGGGTTCCCTGCTGCTGGCACTGCGAACGCTGTGAAGGGTACCACTACCAGGTGGACGAATTCAATTGTGAACTGTGCCCAATCAATAAGAGACCGAACGCCAACCGTACAGATTGCCAGCTTATCCCCATAATCAAACTGGAGTGGCATTCCCCATGGGCCATTGTGCCTGTCTTCATAGCTATCCTTGGTATAGTTGCCACCACCTTTGTCATTGTGACATTTGTCCGGTACAACGATACACCGATCGTCAGGGCCTCTGGACGGGAACTCAGTTATGTGCTCTTGACTGGGATTTTTCTCTGTTACTCCATTACTTTTTTAATGATTGCAACTCCTGATACAGTGATCTGTTCATTTCGGAGGATCTTTCTAGGACTTGGCATGTGTTTCAGCTATGCTGCCTTGCTTACCAAAACAAATAGAATTCACAGAATATTTGAACAGGGTAAAAAATCAGTCACAGCTCCCAAATTTATTAGTCCGGCTTCCCAGCTGGTGATCACTTTCAGTCTCATATCCTTGCAGCTTATTGGAGTCTTCATCTGGTTTGCTATCGATCCACCACATACCATAGTAGACTACGGAGAGCAGAGGACACTTGAACCAGAGAATGCCAGGGGAGTTCTCAAATGTGACATTTCAGATCTTTCTCTCATTTGCTCCCTTGGATACAGTATTCTCTTAATGGTCACATGCACTGTTTATGCTATTAAAACAAGAGGGGTTCCAGAGACCTTCAATGAAGCAAAACCCATTGGATTTACTATGTACACAACCTGCATAATATGGTTAGCTTTCATTCCAATCTTTTTTGGTACAGCCCAATCAGCAGAGAAGGTAAGTGATAAGTTTACAAATCAAATACTATCCTCTCTTTATTTTTGTCTTGCAATACTTGTAGTACTGCAATGGTTTCACTTATAAAATTTAGAAATTCTGAATGCTAATTGTGAATAGAGTCTTAGGAGTCATAGAAAATAAAATATATGATTCAAATGGTAGGCTTCCTACATTTTAACACAAGATACTGAATGTGGTATAATAACATTGTCATTTTCTCGCTATATCCTTACATTAAATGACAATTTCTTTTAATGCTTATTACCACCCTTCTCTGATGCTCTATCCCGCTACATGGAGCACTATAAATCTTTATAATCCACAGATCTGATAGAAACAGTTGCGTTTCAAAAGTCCAAATTTGTCCAAAATGTCCAAATACATTTGTCAAAAATAATGAAGAAGAATGGCTGGACAGAATGAAAACAATTACTATTCTCTCTGATTGACACATATAACTTTAAAAAAACATAAGATAGAAGGAGTGAATGAAGTGTATGTGAAATCATATAAAGCACTTATTGTTGTCTCAGAGAGAAAATATTTTCCTAGTAGTTTAATGAGAAATTCAAAATTGCATAGTTGGATATCTGTTATTCCTTTTTCAGTTGGCATAGTTCTTTCCTGATATCAGTCATGGTGAACCCTACAAAACATATCAGACATTTAGCTCTCCCTTTCTCTGTTCTAATGGGAAGACAGGGATAAATATTGACTGTGTGTTTGTATTGAGCTGAAAACAGTGAAGAGGAAAAGTTACATAGGATAGAGCAATAGTAACAGCATCATTCTTCAAAACTGCAAATCTGTAAGATTTGGAAAATCAGAAAAAATTAAAGTCATTTCTCCTTTACATAAACTCTTTTCCCTTCTCTTCTAGCAGGTGATTTTTATGATGTTTTTAAATACATACATTTAATTGAATTAATTCAATTGGAAAAGTTAGCATGTATACACTTGTAATCATTCAAAAGGTTAACATGTTCCTGGTTCAGATGACACTCTTGCCTGCAGAATTAAATAGGCTCATGTACCTTGAAAAAACGCCTATTAATTCAGGCAAAGGAATTGTGTGACGAAGAGAGTGTGGCAGAAAAAACATTTTCCTCACTAAAAATTGAGGTAAGCAGGCTTACTGAAGTGGATCAGGCTTGATGTCCATGGCTATTTGGATTAAGTCAGGGTAAATGAGTACCAAGGTAATGACATGTTATAGATACAGTAACTAAAAAAAAAAGGCCGTTTGATATAGGAAAACAAGTTCAGGTGCATTGCATTTAAATTTTGAATTTTTTCACTTGTGTTTAGGCTTAAGTCAGAAAAAGACTTGGTAGCAGTTTTTGTTTTAATAGCTTGGTCCAGTAGGTTTTATAGTAAGTACCTATAACAATACAAATGTATTTGTGAATATTGAAACACAGAAAATATTACATGGCTGGAAACTGAGCAGTGAGGTTTCATTTATACCATTGTTTCATCTTAGCCTGTAGTAAAGGATGATTTGGTTTTGACCTATAAAGATGGGTCTAATTTACATTTAGTGGTTATTTAATCAATTCCTCAAAATGTAAAACTGCTAAAAGATTCTGGATAGAATGTAGAAGAATCTAAGACAGACATTGATTGTTGTTATCTGTCTGACAACAGATGTGCTTGATGAAGGACATGTAAATAATCATAAGTATGTTTCTGCAGACAGACTACTGTATCTTGCTCCTATGTTTCTGCTGTAAAACATAGGCTGGGGAAGATCATCTCTCACTGCTTGTTAATATATCCAGATTAAATACCTGAACATGCCTGGTGTAACACATCCATAATGGAAAATGTGAAAAGATTTGGTATAACTTGAAAAGACTTAGTGAAAATATATTGATTTATAGTCTTGACACTAGTAAAATTGCTTAACAGCCCTGTCCAATGTATGACATTTCTACTCATGTAAGTTTGTGTCTAAGTTTAAAACCAATACAAAATTGAGGAAAAGACAATATAATAATGAACAAATTAAAAAGAATCATAGAATCATAGAAACACTAGGTTGGAAAGGACCTACAAGATCATCTAGTCCAACCGTCCTCCTATCACCATCACTACCCACTAAGCTACTAAATCATATCCCTTAGCACTTCGTCTAGACGCTTCTTGAACAGCGCTAGGGACGGTGACTCTACCACCTCCCTAGGTAGGCCATTCCAGTGCCTGACCACTGTTTGGGAGAAAAAGTTTTTCCTCGTATCCAATTTAAATCTTCCCTGGTGCAACTTGTGGCCATTCCCTCTTGTCCTGTCAGTAGTTATCTGGGAGAAAAGGCCGTCCCCCTCGTCACCACAACCTCCCTTCAGGAAGTTGTAGAGTGCAATGAGGTCTCCCCTGAGCCTCCTCTTCTCCAGACTAAACAATCCCAGCTCCCTCAGCCGCTCC